>JASANZ010002258.1:0-121930 GCA_030849805.1 Sergeia podlipaevii
AGAAGCGGCGGGGCAATGTCAATCACACCACTGCCCCCATGCACGCGACGCTTGGTAAAACTCGCAGAGCCACCGGACTGCTGGTACACTTCATGGATATACTTGTCATCAATCCAGTAGTAATGCGAGTGATAAATCATTCTGCCCAACTTATTTTTCACCTCATTAATTATGGAAGGAAAATCATAGGTGAGTACTCCATTCGCTTTAGCAGCGGGCCATCTTTCGTTGGTCAGCTGATAATGTATCTGAGCATCGTAAATAGGCACAGCGCTCACCTCCTCAAGTTCCTCCAGTTGTATTATCCCTGCGCGCAACCCATTTGGTGAACGCATGTCTTGCCACGGTACAGGATCGTCTGCAATCAGCGCGTCACTGTCCATCTCCCAATGCCGGAGTTCCTTGTATAGATGGGTCAGAACACTCTGATCGGATACCCATGTGGCTTCAAAAACAGGAGTGTGTGTTTTCGTGTAATTCATAATGGCTTGGTACACCTCACGCAGTGCCCACACACGCGCAACAACAGTGCCGCTGTTCAAGTAGCGCATTTTGTTAAGATGCGACCTCACTCGTGGTGCGAGCACCATCCCGTGTTCCTCCGCGTATGCCTTCGACGCATTTATCATCGTGCCAAATTCTATTGCACAAGAACTCGGTCCAGTATAAAAGTGTCGAGAGTGGCAATTGCTTTCCGCTGAAACCACAAACGGCGCCATCTTCCGCCCCTCGCGTACTCCGCGCACATCCACTTCGCGCGGACTGGCAGCCGACTCGGCGATGAAACGATCAATATACGGGAGCGGATCCATCCCAGTGAAGAAGGAGTCAGAGTCAGTGAAGATCAGCACGTCGTCGTCAGACAGACCCGCCTCAGCAAGAGTATTAAGCACAATATCAATTTTACTTAAAAACTGAAAGTCTTGATAATTATACCCAATGACAACTGTCGGCAGCCCGCTCATATACGCAGAGGCAACGTTGATGCACAGCTCATCAGAAATGCGTGTACTGACAACAACCGCCATCACACGCACCTCGCCACCCTTGCCGTCCGGGCGGCGCAGGTATACCTCCTCCTCATTGATTGGTGAGGGTTTTAGGGCGTGGGGTTCGCTGGAAGAAAAAAGCCACCATAAAAGCATGACCTGAAGTACCGTGAACAAACACACAGCAGCGCATAATGCTCTCTTCACGTATTTGGGCAACCTGAGCTTAACGTGCCATTTACTGGTCATGAGTGCCGTTGCAGATCAAAAGTTTCTCATGTGATAGAGGATTGACACTGAAAAACGCCACACTGTGCACAGATGAAAGCCCGCTGTATAGACGCTGACAAAAGGTGTTTAACTATCAAAAAAAAAATGTTAGCAAGAGAGATATAGAAGGTATAGCATTGCCACGTAGTACAAGTAAAAAAAAAAAAAAGATATGACAGAAGTAGAGTACTATACAAGTTTAACAGACAGCTAGTGTCTTATTCACCTTGAATGGTGATCAGTTCGATGGTATGTTGCCATCACCACCGAGTAGAAGAACTAGAACAACCTCTTTAATCTTACGGCATGGGAAGTTCCGTACCACACTTCCAACATCCACAGTTGCAATGAGTCTCAGTAAGAAGCTTGACATTAGCATTTGCTATGGGATCACAGCGTATTTATACTTGATACAATGAAAAAAAAAGGAACAAAGAAGAAAGCTGCAAAGTAGTGAAATCCACAACGCAACGCCGAATAACATACGTAGCAGCTCACTACAGCTAGCTAGTACGTGCCAGCTATGAATGAAACAAGAAAACTGTCACAATGTATCTGTGCTCAAAATGGAAAAAAAGAAAAAAGCCACCAAGCAACATAAGAAAACCCCCTCATCCTTACAGCAAAAACAATACTACTGTCACAAAAATAACAAAATCTCATAACAAAATTGCAGTTCAAAAAAAAAGGGACCAAAAAAGATTACTAAAAACTTCTCTACAACTGGAGCATTTTACAAAAAAAAAAAAAGCGGGTACACTCAACAACAGCAAATAGATCCGTAGATATGCGGGTTAATACAAGCGAGTACCTGTCGGCACAACTGGTAACTCTTTGAAATTAGAATGGAGAAAGAGTTCAAAAGAATAAGAAACATAGATTGTATATTTAAAAAAATTGTTGCATACTTTAAAAAAAAACGCAGCGAAATAACGTGAGCAGCATTGATGTTGCATTGTCGCCGTAAGAACACAGCCAACTCTCTTTATCATAATGATGTACCGTAAACGGAGCTCCATCAAGCACATCCCAGCAAGTGATCTTCATTTTTATTTTTCTTCGTAAACACCTATTTTCAGGGCTGCTCTGGCGCGCCAGCCAGCATTCCAAATACCCCCTTACAAGCAATCGCCTAGAGCTCCATATGCGCGAAGACGTGGAGACTGGTCCCTCAGTCGGAGGGCGGTGCAGGGCCCAGGTAGATCGGATGCTCGATGTGGATCGATATCGCTTTCTGGGCTTCACCTCACCCTTTTAATCCATCCTTGTGTGCAAAGCCGAAGCGGGGAGGGAAGAGGGAACTATTAAGGGAGGGGGAGTGGATACAGTCTGCTCGGGAGCGGAGACAGCAACGGCCTCTACATTCTTCTCCGGGGAGTCGATGAGGGCCGGAGCAGGTAGCTTGAAGACTTCGACCAAGTACATGGCAAGCTCCTTGCTGTTGAAAAGTTTGTCTGGCTTTATCTCCTGTAGGTTGTACTTGTATCGGATAGTTACCAGAGCTGGACAGATGAGGAAGTGACTCGAAGTTCCCATACACCTCGTGTGACGGAACCACGGGTCTCTCTTTACCCTGTACTGGGCATCATTGTGGTACCTATCTAAGTGTAATACGAGGGAGACATCATTTGCAAATGTCTTACTGCATTGCGGGCAGAGAAGTCTAGTAGAGCGATTCTGAACAGTAACAGGCACGTCCTTCTTCGCAGCAACCGTGCACTACCTCACCTCGGGGTGCTTAGCGCGCATATGGAAGGCAAGGCCGGCTGTGGAGGTGTAGAGCCGTTTGCAGAAGCTACACGGATGCGGCACGGGGTCCTTCACGTTGGCGTCTGGTGTGCTAGAGTCTCCGACCTTATGCATCTTGTACACGTGCACGTGCATATTGCCCTTGTACGCATACTCGCTCGGGCAGTACGGGCACTTGAATCGTTGTAACGTAACGGACTCCGTCTTCGGCTTGCGGCGCGGCGGCAGCTCGTTATCTGGTCTTAGGAAGAGTTCCTTACCTGGATGATGCAGTCGTATGTGCTTATTGACCGCGGTAATGAACAATAAAAAAGCAAGGCGCATTATGCAAGTGACCGCGCTGTCAGCCGGCGCGGGCAGCTGTGGAGCGTCGTAAGCGCACTGTGCGTCCCAGGTCTCTCAGAGAAGGATCTACCCCAGGGCCTGTATGCCGAAGTCACGAACTCACAAACGTACGCGAGGTACATTTGCAGGCTCCTGGCTTCCCCCAGCACGGGGTGATAGTCCCTGATATCACGAAGAGGTAGCCGGCATCATCAGGGTATCCAACTTTTAGCATCGGATAAGTTCAATTTCGACAAGACTAGAACACCGCGCTACCCACTGGAGACTATTCACATTGCCGCCGTCCACGACGCACACACGACGCAGTTTGGAATATCTGAAAGGAACGATAATGAATCAAACACAAAAGCACAACTTCTAGCCTCTGTTGTTCTATGGATGTCACGTAGTCACCTAAGCATTCCCGAGGGACAGTTCGCTCGGTAGGATGACGAGGTGTCTTTGGATCAGTTTTGCCAAACACCACCAACGACACGACGTCAGTTTGGTTGGAAATGAGCCCTGAGCACTCGCTCGCTCCGCAGGTCATAAAAAAAAGGAGGAATGGTGACGTTGAAGCCACCACCCAATGTACACCGTAGCACTCGCGTCCTTCGCGGCAAATCTTATGATACAGACTGACAGCATAGTTATCAACAAAGTGATCTGGGCTGCTGCCCAATGCGCATGTTTACTGTGCCAAAAGAAAAGCCCGTCATGCCCTGTTCAATCAGAAAACGCACTTGCAGCACTGCAGCAGGACACACTAGGGAAGTAGGTTTCCTCTCGCTAGTGGCATACGGGAGAATGTAGCGGAATGCCAAGGGCGATAGTGAACAGCCCTCTGGAAATAAAAACGATGTGTCATTTCTAAATGTTTTTTTTTCTGAAGGTCCAAATGCATATCTTTGCATCTAAAAATGGTCAATGTACTAAAGTGTTTAGATAAAAAAGGAAGTAAACGTAAGGAAAATATACAACATAACGGTTATATGAAACATAGCCTTTCGGAGCTACTGAGGGAGTGCTGCGTCTTCTGTTGGCGTTGCAAGATCAAAATTCTCTGCTTCACGTGATTGTCTTCGTACTACATATAGGTTACCTCGCTCCACCTCCTTCCTCCGTATTTTCTTTAAAAAAAAAAAAAGAAGAAGAAGAAGAAACACGTATTGACGCATACAGAAACACATGTAATAGCCACAAGCCTTGTCTATTCTATTAGAGGAAGACGGGGAGGAAAAATAGAACTTGTATTAAGACTTAAATCGCACATTTACAGCGTTAATCAAGTATTCTCTAGTAGTGGAACCTTCTGTTTCCAAAAGTGTTACTCCAAACACACACACACACACCATGTGAAAAACACAAGATATAAAAGCAATGACACATAAAAGAATAGCAAGTAGTATGAATACTAGTAAAAAGCGCTATACACATCTGGCATGCTGTTCTCTGTGTTTCACCTTCACAATTATTTTTCTGCAGTTCATGGAAACTTAAAATGCGAAAACCACAGTAAAAATAAAAACTAGAGTGATATAGAGGAGGGAGGGGGAGGAAAACACCAAAGAGCAGTAGTGAGCAAGATACATGTATCAACACTGCCTCTTTTTCGAAGCCACATACACACACACATACCAAAAATGAAAAATAAAAAATCGCTGACAAAAACAGAAATATACAAGTACTCAGCAAAGGAAAAAAGTTAGTGATGCTATTTTTTTCTTTCAAAGCTCTGAGTTCATAGATGGGAGAACCGGTAGATCGCTTGGATGAGATACGAGAGTACCGTCATCACGTGTGTCTTCTACGGCTCCGTCTATTGGAACCTGAGGACTAGTGGAAGCAATGAGTAATCCCCATTCCTTGAGACCATATTCATCTTCAAGAATCCGAATGTAGTCAGTCCCGGCTGCTTCGTTCCTTTCTGGGAACGTACCATTGGTTAAAAATTGGTCAACGTCCCGCCGCGCCTGTGTGTCAAGGGGACGAGCGTATTCGGAGCTCCCATACCTATCTGCAGGTAGGCCCTTTGCATCCTCCAATGGAATTCCTACAGCTGTCTTATTATGCTCTGCAAATGCGCTTGTTGTTGTTGTCTTTGCAACGCTGGCGTATTCAGCCTCAGGGTCGCGCTTTATTGAGTAGAGTGGGGGTGCGCGAGTGATGCCATCAGGTGTGGTAGTGGATGCTCCATCCAGAAGATGCGCGTTAGATCCAGCACCAAAAGAAATGCCCTCTCTCTCTTTTGAGGCAAAATGCGCAGAGTCCCGAAGTACCGCACTCAGTTGCTCCAGAAACATAGAGGTCTCGATGAGGTAGCCCTGTAGCATCTGACCAATCTGCGAGGAGCTATGCTCGCGAAGACTCTGAAGCTCGTTCTTGTACGCGGCATCCTTCTCTTCAAAATCACTAACAAGGTTCATTGCCCTTTGATACTGTTGTTCATCCGCCACGTCAAGTTCTTCAGTCTCCAGCTTAATGCGCTTGTCGCGCGCAGTACGTCGAGCTTTTCCCGCTGATGACAATAGTTTGGTGTGCTCAATGAGCGGCTTGATTTGCTCCAAAATGTAGTCACCAATACGATTGCTGTAGTCTAAAAATGCTGTACTGTCACGGAACGCATGAATATTTTCCTCTGCTGTCTGCGTGAGCTGGGCAACGGTGCTATCCGTAAGGACGATGTTTGACGCAGCAGTGTTGGTAGAGGTTATGACACTGTCTAGTGCTGCAGCTGCGTGCTGAGTGGCCTTCATAGACTTTTTAGTTAACTTCTTCATCTTTCGAAGTTTTTTCCTTAGTGCTTTGGCATCCTTAAGCTGCTCTCGGATCTCATTCTCCTCTTCAACGTAGATACACTTGAGAGATGGCTTGTTTCGGATCGTCATGGCGGAGTGTGTTGGCACTGCTGTCACTGTAGTGATGTCATCAGCATTTGTATCCCAGCCCTCCTCCACCTCTTCGTCGGAGCTCGACTCCTCATCGTCGTCTTCACTGGCATCATCTGCGGCAAACGTTTTGTGAATACCCTTAGCGATAGATTCATTCACATTTGCAGTTTTAGCTGCAAACTTCTCTTTAAGCGCGCCGATCTTCCCCTTCACTAATTCCGCAGTCTCTGATGACATTACTCCATCCGCTGAATTCGCAGGCAATTCCTCTTGCGGTGTCGCAGAATCATCTTTCTTTTTCTTTGAAGAAAATCCTTCCTTGCTCTTGGCTAGAGCTTTGTCATTTTGATTCAACAGATTTTCTCGACTCTTCTTTGGAGAAGACATTGTAAAATACTTTATAAAGAAAAAAGATATGGAATAATGAAATAACAGCAATATGTTTTGTGGCACTAGATTTTCTTTAAAAGGTCCTACAGCAAAATGAAATGTAAGAGAACCTGTGTTTGTACTAGCTTAGTTGCACAACGACAAAATATATGCACTTCTTGAGAAATCACTGTTTGTTTGAGACTCCGGGTGAACCCTGGTGAGGAACAAAAGGTAAAAAAGAGGAGTGCGTACAGAAGAAAAGAAAATGGCACCCTAATATACATAATGCTCTGTACTGGGCAGCGAAGAACATCACGAATATGACTTTTTTTTTCTGCTATAGAATAGTCCAAACAACAAACAACATAAAATGCGTAGTTTAAAAAAAAAAATGCGTAATTACAGGTATCGATAGCAATTGTGGAGCGAGTGAAGCGCCTGCAATCTTGTGGAATATATATTCTTTTCACTATTTCTGTGCTATCAAAGCTTTCCAATACATGATTATGCAAATAGGGATACAGTTTGCCTATGGTGGAAACGTCATCTCTCCCCCGAAATCTGCATCAAAACAAAATATTAATGAAAAAATGGATTGTTCTGTCACTTAAAACTGAAAACATTTGCGCTTTTAATATAAGTACTACTAACGAACGCTCGTATGTGTCAAAAAAAAAAAAAAATAATAATAATAATAGCGACGAATAAACAAGAATGAAAAGAACGAATCTTTGAATAAAATACCGATGAGTAACAATTGCACTAAAAACTGACTAAATAAATATCCTAACTACTGAGATAAGAGCCCTTTTACTAATCCTAACGAATTACGTTCCTATGATGTAGCATCGTCTGATTTCTTCTCGTTAATGGCAGTGACCATATCCTGCTTGCAGCGCTCCATCGTTGAATCCTCAAGCGACAGCATCCGATTAGTCATGCTGAGAATTGACATATCCCACATCACAAAGAAACCAGTGGTAACAACAACAAAACCCATCATCCAAGGTATGGGCGTAGTAGCACGAAGATAGACTGGATTTGAGATGTGAGCAATGAGAAAGGACTCCTCCTTCTTGGCAAGTTTGTAGCTATGCACCCCAGTCCAGGTGGACGCAGCTATCACAAGCGCTTCGATGGAGAGGTTAAAGTAGCTTAAGCGCTTGCGGCGAACCAAGTAAAACTTGTGCATTTGGTGTCCGTCAAGAGCTGCCTGGCACTGCTGCACTCTGTCATTGTAATCTGAAGGGACGCTGATATAATATGCACCCTGGTAGGCCATGGCTGAAAAATAAAAATCCAAATTTCTTACTGAGTAATAACCAAAAAAAAGAAAGATTCGTTGTCCTTACTATAAATGTGCAAAAAGAAAAACGGAAAGTTAAAAAGAAAAAAAGGAGGGCGTCACAAAAAATATATATAGAGAGAAAACCTCTCGCACCAAAGTAATTGGCATTCATATTGGTCAAAAAGCACCGCTGAGAAAAGCACACCAAAATGGCACGCAGCAATTGTCCAGAGATTTTTGTTTGCACACATCCACTACACTTGAGATAAAATGGGGATCCGCTAACCAAGTAAACTTTATACACTGTTGCTGCCTCACATTCCTCATCCGATTCTATAACAGAAAAAAAGTGCTACTACAAAGATAAGAAACTGCACAGTATAAATAATAATAATAATAATAATATTGCCTAAGATGCTTCCTCGGATAGTAAGATAAACAGGTGCATACGCAAAATTCGTATCTCTGCTAATAAAACGAAAAGATAGCCAAAAAAAAAAAAAAATTGCAAAACGCATCACATCTCGTCAATAGGTCAAGGCACATTTGCACACCCCTAGGCGATTCGCGGATGTCCAGCTGCGGAATATAGAATGATTGCGTTGATTTTTCTTTTTTCTTTAACTTTGATTTTTATTTCTGTCGAGACAAAGTTTGCTTTATCTATAGTCAAAAGAAAAAAAAACAGAAAAGAGCAAATGAGAACATTACAAAAAGACGTCCGATTCCGACCGATGAATATATATATAATAATTGCACATACATATCTGCGTCCTTGCGATATGAATATAATGCTATTACTTTGTATTTGACGTGCCTTCAGCTCCACGTGTAATAGCGTCCTTTGCAGTAAACTCATAGCGATCAATGGCTGCGTTCTCGTAAGCAATTGCGCTATTCGTCGCCATCAGTGATGCAGCATCGGCCGGAAGGAACAGCAGGCCCGCA
Source organism: Sergeia podlipaevii (assembly GCA_030849805.1). Taxonomy (NCBI): domain Eukaryota; phylum Euglenozoa; class Kinetoplastea; order Trypanosomatida; family Trypanosomatidae; genus Sergeia; species Sergeia podlipaevii. Next base: position 8,832 of record JASANZ010002258.1, read on the forward strand.
AAAACAAGAAGGCACGAGAAGAACGGGAAAGGTGTAAAAATGCGGCGCACAAAGGGGTTTCCAGTGACGGAATACATCCATGAAAGCTCCTCATCCGCAAGACGGCATGTTTCAGAGATCAGCCACCCTCCACAAAGTATGCAGCCCATGTCCAGCGCCAGACTAAAGTAGTTCCAATTCTTTGCCTTGGTAAATACTCCCTTGCGCATCTCATGCGCGTGGATGGCGCACTCGCAGTCATCTATGCGCTGACGGTATTCAAGAGGAAGGCTTGCCTTGGAAGCCGCAATAGACTGGAAATCAAGCGATGTGTTCCCCATTGTTGTTAGCAAAGATAAAGTCAATGGATAAGATGAAGTATGCCTGGTGCAGCAAGTATTAAAGAGGAAATGAAAAAGCTATGATGATTTTAGACGCGCGTGCTACTGCTAAGTAACTAATTAAAGAAAAATGTTTGGGTTGTATACACAGTTAATACGATGCTAATTCTGAAAGAAGGAAAAATAGAAGATGCAGGAAGCACGCAGAGAAAGAAAAGAAAGTACAAATATGTTTAACTGAAGCGCAAAAGGGCATTGGAATCATATACTAGTAGAGAAACCACTTCTTCAACGTCACGAATGGCTCTGACAACGTGATTCATTTTTCTCTTGCAAAATTACATAAATGTTCTAATGTGATCACACAGAACTTACATCCAACAGCCGCTGTAAACAGACACACTCACGCGCACTCATCAAATCAGCGGCTATTGTTAACAAGCAATAACAATAAGACGCCATCACCCAGCGACAGTGAAAACATACAACATAATAAGCTGATAAAGGCTTCCGTTAGCACCTAAACATAAAAGGGTAGGCATATGTATCTGACCCTATGAAACAATAGTATTGTAAAAAAAAAAAAATATTAATCGTAATCCCACAATGAACGCTATAGAACTAAACAACTAAAGGAAAATACAAAATAAAAAAGCATAGCGATAAGCTATCATAAGAAAGAGTATGTTGAATGAGAAGCTAAGCAACCTACGAATGATTTAATTGGACCTTTTCTCACGAATGTAGTCGGTAGCGCAGGTGCATGCGCTGCACACCGCAGTCTCCATGAAGGTGGGAAGACCTCTCCATTCATCGCAGAAAGACTTGATGTAGCCGAGGTGACCTCCATGGGGTATTTCTAGGTACCCCACACATGGGTTAGTCTTGGTGATACTGAGAAGCTCGGAGCGCGGTGGGGATCCGCATACCGGATCGTCTGCCGCCAAAATGCACAAGGTAGGAATATCTGTGCAGCTGATCCACTTGAGAGAGTTAATCTCTCTGTAGTAGTCCTCTGTTGACGCAAAGCCGTTAGCTGGAGCACTGATGCGGGTGTCAAAATCGTATACGGTCTTGATCTCACGAAACACATTCTCGTGATTGTTGTTCGCGAAGCATTGGCGAACCTCTGCGGAAAGTCCAGGAAGCGATGCCAAGACTTCCTTGTGACGTCGCACGTATTTCACCAGACCTCCCGTCATACTCGGCTGATAAAGCAAGCGGTTCAGTGGAGTGAGCATACGATCGTTCGTGGCAAGGGAGTCGAGAGGACTGTTCACAGAAACCATAGCATCAAACGGTGGAGCGACGCCAGTGTCCCTGCACTGTTCACCAACGTACTTTGAGAGAATCACTCCGCCGAGGCTGAAGCCAATCCCAATAACGGCAAGTGGGCTGCCAAAGCGCTGCCTCAGTGCAGACAGCGAGAAGGGGCCCTTGCTCGCAATGTGGCACAGATCATTGGTCCACGATGCCGACATGAGCTGCGGCTGCTCAAGTGGCGTGTTGCCTAAACCTCGCGAGTTAAAAACACAGCAGTGAAACTTCTGCGCGTATGCGACCGCCACAAAGCGTTCAATGTAGTTTGTGCTCGAGCATGAGGTGAGGCCAGGAATAATGATCAAAAGCCCCTTGGCCTCTTCGCTAGGACAGTCATGCAGCAGCCAATCGAGGCAAATTGGATTGCCATCAGCCCCTTCAACTGTCTCTCGTGTGTACTCAATAGAAAGAGTGGGACGAAAAGCACATAAAATAGTGCCTACATGACCACTATAAGAAGGGTCGGTGTAAGTAGTGCTGCCTAGTGTGCAAAGCGCAAACTCTTCTCGAACACTATCTGAGCCGAAAACAAGGGGCTCCGCCGCCGCTTCGCAGTGTGCCTGACGCCCAGTAAGCCGTGTCACGGCTGAAACTGCATTGTCAGCGCTTACACAAATTGCCTGCAGTATGAAAAACTTGAGTTTGGACAAAAACGCAACCATAGATACCCCCTGCACCAAATAAAAAGACGGCAAAGGGCTAGTTTCTACCTGGTGTGCAGCAAGCTAAGTATGCTCCTTGCTTTTGAATCTATATCTGGCCAGCAAAACTTCACAAAAGAGATAAGAAAACATTGAAACCCCAAGAATATAAAGCCATCCTCAAAAGCACATCTCATTGTTAGTTCTTCCATTATTATTATTTTTGCAAAGTTACTAGCATAGCATATTGTCAATCATCAAAAGTGCCTACTAAACCGGATGACTTTCAAAGGGCACATTTCTCACACATAGCTGAAGAAAAATAAAAAAAGCAGAGAAGTTTTTTGGGGTTTAAAACAAGAGGCAATCACAATTTTTCCTCAGCAAGTAAGTTTACATCATGAAATCACAGTTCACTCGACCCGGCCGCATACGCTAGCGCACATAAACACAACTTCACGCGGCAGCCTCGCTGCCGTCTGTCTCATCCTTTTCAGCTGCCTGTTCCACATCCTTGGAAGAAATCCACATGCCTGGAGGACGGTCACCAGTGAGTACACCACAAAATGTAATCACCACTGAGCTCAGCGGACGACCTACAGCGTTCACAGGAAGGTGCTCAAGTTTTTCTAGGATAGAAATGCCGTCAATTACTTTGCCAAACACAACCTGGCAAAAGTCGAGGTGCGGTGCTGGTCCTAGTGTGACCCCAAAGCATGAGTCTGATGTGTTGGGTCCATACGACATCATCGTCAGCAGGCCCCGTTCTGCGTGACGGCGCGAAAAGTTTTCATCCATGAGGGGGCTCAACGTCACGTTGTAGCACGTCAAGTCACCAAAGGTAAGCAGATTGTGCTCCTTGTCAACGCACCCGAGAGATGTGTAAAGATAGTCTAGCTTTATGTTCCTGGCTGTATCAACACCCCCGCTTCCGGTGGCCAACGCTCTGAAGCGCTTCACCGTTTCTGGAGCCTCGTGGTCAAACAGCTCCAGCACAAGACGGCCGGAGAGCACATCTCCAATGCTAATGTCCAGGAACGCACGATTCGTCTTTTGATCCTCAGCAGAGCGGTGACTGCGTTGGTAGTTCTCCCATTCCTTCAAGCGCCTCTCCTCAATATCGTGGAAGATGCGCTCCTTCGTGACCTCGGTGGATGACGCGCTGTTAGTGCCCTGAAAGTCTTTCCGGGCCTTCGGAACTCTCACCGGCATCGCAAATGTTAGGTATAAGATAGAGAGTACGCAACTTTTTTTTTGAATCTGAAGAAGTAAGAAACGAAAGGGTGAGGAAATCAAAAATACGTATCACAGAAAGAAAATACATGTATATAGCACAACCAAGATACGGGGCATTTTAGAAGCCCCCGCTTTCGCTGAAGTGCCGTCGTCACACCTAAGAGCAACGAGGTAAAGTGCTATATAAAACGTTCATGTTTGGCAGCGCCACAGTCACCTGACGCAAGTGTGCTGATGCACATCCCTTCTATAGATAAAACAGAATCAAAAAAAGAAAAAATGTGGAGGCATGGCGCAAACCCACGTTGCGTTTCGATATACAGCGTATATTCAACTATATTCCGATGCGTCAAGATAAACAATACAAATCGTATGATGATTGAAAAGTAGTTACTTCTGCAAAAGCAAGAAACGTGCAAAGAGGTGGCACAGTTTACGGTTGCTCTTGCGTCTGAAGCCAGGCAGAGTACGCTTCATCAATATGCAGGTTATTGCCCTGCATTTTAACAAATTTTTGATCAAACTCAAGAAATTTTTTGCGTGTCACGCGGCCATATTGCGGCATGCCTTTTGTTTGCTGAGCCAGTTTTTCACGTGTGATATACTTGGCAGACTCCTCGGAAAACTTATCGTTCATCCAGTTGTCTTCCATGTGCCGCTTGCGCAGGTGCGCGTATGGATCAACCCTAAGAGACGGGGGAATAAGCGCCTCCTCTAATAGTTTCATTGCCTCGTATGAGATATACTTTGCGGCGGTATCATCCGTGGGCTTAAATCTGCGATACCATGGTGTGCGCTGGAACTCTTCAACGGTAGACCACGTATTAAGCGACGAGCGGCTACCGTACTCCTTCCGTTCAAATATCTGGTTCATTTCCCGTTTGATTTCAAAATCCGCCCAGTTGTTCTTCTTGAGAACGTCCGGAATCACAGTCTCCATGCGCTCTGTAAGTTTATACGCGCACCGCCAGCTCTCTTCACGCGCTAGGGGACGCGGGTTCCCAGTGAGCACAGGGATATCCCGCATTTTGTGACCAAACCCAAGCTCCTTCCCGAAGCGCTGCGATGTATCAAATGTGCGACAATGAGGCACAGCTATTACTGCCAGAAGTCTCGGTCGAAACATTTATCCAAACGTTCCAGAACCTTTTGAGAGCCACTAAAGAAAACAGAAAAAGAAGAGTGCAATACCAAAAAACAAATAGATAAAACTATATATAGTCAAGCTTTACTGCTGTTCCGCGTATGAGCGTGATCCAAAAAAATAAAAATAAAAAAATGATACAAAGCAATAAAGGCATAATAAAGATAATAATGATAGAAGTGAAGAAATGATTGCAATATTGCTATTAGTTGATGAAGACCTGCTAAGCTACAACTACTATATAACCAAATGTTATAGCCAGAATGTGTCTCTATACTTTCCCCCCCCCCGCTCTCTTTCTCTCGTCCATGATATCATTTCAGTAATACATCAAAAGGCATTCACTACTAATCTGCATCACTCTGTTGTGTTGATTAGCAGCCCTTTGTGCACGTCTGTGGCCACCATGCATACCTAAAGATGCAGAGAAACAACAACAGATAACGATATCAAAATACTCGGGAAACCTCAAGCAAATGCAAATCGTACTGCGGAGCAAACAAATAGTAGTAATCATAAGTGATGTACGGCGGCATACTACTCCTACCAGTCGTCATCGTTGTCTTCCCCACGACTCCACCACAGCAGCGAGCTAGCAATGGGTACTAAAGCTGTATAGCACGCCACATCCACTCCTGGTGAAGCGCGTGCTCGCGCCTGAGAGCCACAGAATGCCTGAGATACAATGAAAAGAGACGCAACAGTAGAGGCCAGCATACACGCCCAACCAAAAAAAAGAGAAGCCTTCGCTTTGGCCTTGCCTTCACGAATATCCACTGGCGATACGAGAAAATGAACAAAGGCGCCAACAGTAGAGAATACAGCAGGCACAGACATGATGAATGAAAATCGATTACCCTCTTCTGCCTCTTGCTGGGCTATAACAACGCTGTCCACCACCATCATGAATGCAATGCCGTAAATGATGCCTGCGGCACCGACTATAATGTTGTTCTTCGATAGCAGCATGACAAATATGCAGGGTTTCACTTAGTAATCAAAGTAAAGGAGAAAAATGGAAGCACACTGCTAACGTTCTAAAATGCAAAAGAAAAAAGCGATATGGGTTTCTTTTTTGGATATAAAAATGTTTTGAGTGACAACGAAATTGAGGGGATGAAGAAAGAGCACATATTGGAGATCAGAAGAAAAAGTTGCCACCTCTTCAACAGTTTCACGATACAATGATATTTGTAACCAACGCACTCAGCACAAAGGCTGCTTGCTGAGTAGCAAGAGAAATCCTTTTCTCTCGTAACAGCAGAAAGGGGAAAAAAGTATAAAAAACGATTATTAAGGTGCTAACAAGTCGTAAAGAAGGAAGGTAGTATCGCCGTCTACACGGATAAAATACGAGCATCAGTAAAAAAGAAAGGAAGCAGACCTGCAAAGCAACCAAAAAGATAAATGTTGGCACTCCGCGTTCCTCTTAGCTAGTACCAAAGTCTTATCTTCGCCTTTCTTTTTTATTCCTTTTCTCTTCTCCTCTTTCACATCCATTTATTTTTCTCCCTCCCCTCACTCTCTTCCTCTCTCTCTCACACAGCTCTCCATTTCTTTCCTGTCGGGTAAAGTATTGATACCACTGCTACTTGCTCCGCTCCTCCTTCTCTCCTTCATTAATGCCCATGCAAAGCATCATATCATATGTCCACAGTCATCTCATCAAGCAAACGGGAAAGATCGTCTTCGTTTATAAAGTCGTTGTCGTCATCAGAGGCGCTAGGGGTTTCCGGCTCCTCAGCAAGCACAGTCTCATGACGGCGCTTGGCGGATTCAAACTTCTTATCCTGTGCCTTGAGTTTCTGCTGCATTGACGATATTTTGTCCTGGAGAGATTTGAGCTCCTGGGTGAGTCTGTCGCTGGCCTTCTTGACATCTTTGCTCTCTTGCGTGAGTTGTTGCTTTTTCTGGAGCAACTCGCTGTTCTCCTGCCTCAACACTTCCACGCGACGCTTTATTTCCTCGCTCTGCTCCTGCGCCTGCTTGATCTTCTCCAACTCACGCTGCCGCTCCTGCTCCTCGCGCCGCTCACGGTCAACAAGCTCCTTCTGCACCCGCTTCGTTTCCTGCTTCAGTCGCTCGCACAGCTCGTGGTACGCCTTGGTCGCTCTCTGTGTAATGTCCTTTCGTGTCTTCTCTTCATCCTTAATGGCCTTGTTGATATCCTGCTTCACCTTCCGGCGCATATTCTCCGCCTTCTCATCCTCAAGAAGTTGCAGCACCGCAGCCTCATCCACCTTCGGTCCTGACTTCTTCTCTTTGGTCGGCGGCAACTTCTCGCGAGCAACTGCCTCCACGGGTGAGACGAGAACGATGCCCACCTCAATAGTGATGCTGTCAGTGTCCACGTCGATAAATCCTTGCAGTGGGTTTGTTAAGTCTGAGAACTTGATCACATTGTTGAAACCCCAGTCGTTTTCTTGAGACATGGCAGCGAAACTCTGAGTCCCCTCGTTGCAAATAGAATCGTCGGGGTTGATGCGGTTCACAACTGTAATAAGAAACTTGCAGTGCACGCTTCCAGTCTGGCACAGATACAGGGCGAGTGATTCCTTGTTCGTCATGCATAGCAGACTCCACTTGAGCTGCGCAAAGTTGAACTCTGGAGAGTAATGTCTCTCAGACTCCTTCGTAAGCATAGAAATGTTGTTGACTTGGAAAGAAATGAAGCCCATATCACCCTTCACTGTCAAGTTGGATGGCGGAACAGTAAAGGTGACCTTCTTCTGTTTGGCACGAGAAAACTTGGCGCGGATGCGCTCACGTGGAAATGCTCCAAAGACAACCGCCTCACAAAACTTTTCAGTGGAGTTTGTGTCAGGGAGAACGATGCTGAGTTCATTTGCAATCTTCTTCAGTGGCTTGAGGCGAAGATTGGTGAGCACAGAGAGAAATCCCATCGCCACCATGCGTTCCCACATGTCCTCCACTGGAGGTTTCTCATCTGGGAGGCCAAGTACAGATCCCAGTGAACGCTTCAGATTGTCTGGCAGTGTGTTCAGAAAATCAATGCTGGCCGTTGTAGGCAGTGGGCCTGTCTGCACGTGCGAGGAGACATCGTCAATAACCTTTTGTTTGTCCATGAGGACGCACGCCTTCTCACACCCAAGCCGTACAGCGGTTTTCACAATCTGGGAAACAAATTCGTCGTGCGGAGAAGAAGGTCGCAGCTTGGCTTTGGCGCTCTCACCCATTTTCTTAAGCGAGTCAATCGACAGGGGCTTAAGGAAGTCAGTGAGGTGGTTGACCGCCTCCGTGCCCTCAGTTGAGCTGCTTGCAATAACGTCAGCAAGATCCTCGTCTGCGTCTGAAGAGGATGGAGAAGGAGATGGGGTCTCCACAATGGTGCGATGCTGCAACGCCTTGCGACTTGGAAATGTAAAGGTGGAAGCACGAACTGTCAAACGAGGAGCGGGATATGGGCCAAGTGTGCGATACACTTTTCCCTTCTCATCCATCACCTTGCGCTCCTTGAGAAGCATATCCTCCTCCTCACGCCGCTTCTTCCGCTGCTCCTCACGCTTGCGCTGCTTCGGATCCGAGTCCTTGGCATTTGACTTGATATCGCTGTTAGAATCGCTGTCTATATCATCGTCATCGTCGCCTTCAAAGAAACCGTCCTCGCTGTGGAACTGGTACTCCTCCTCGTCGGTGACGACGTGCGCATTGACGGTGGTGCGATTGATCAACTCATGCGGAGCACTCCGATGAACTGCAGAAACAAGAGTGTCTGTAACCACCTTGTAGAGCTCACCAACGACGGAGGTGTACTCTGGAAATTCAGTGTTGTCAATAGATCGAATAAGCTCCTTGCGCAGAACGCGCATCATGTCTGCCCCAGGCCGCTCCCCAATGGGGCATTCCTGAATGAGTTGATAGAGACCAGTTTTGTAAAAGTACAAGTCCTCGTCAGAAAGTGGGTTGAGGCCTTGCATCTCTGCTCTACTGTTCCTTTGACTCACCCCAACGCTACTTTTATTTTTATTTTTCCTTCTCTCTTCAAAAAAAAAAAATATATACTCTTTTAAAAAAGAAATGAATAACGGCAAATGAACCAACAAAAAATAATACCAATAACACTACTATGGCGCCGCAGCGATGCAACTCCACGAATGTATAAATATCAATTAAGAGAGACTATATATATATGACACTTTTCTCAGTGACAACAGCGGTGTGCAATAAAATGTAAGAAAAAAAAAGGGAGAGGAAAGAAGAAGAAAAAATCGCTATTGTGAATGAAGAAGGATTGACAATAGGAACAGAAAGAAGCACGCAAAGGTCAAAATTCTCTCTAGTTGCAATACTTGTTGTAGATGCTCCGATGCATGGCATTGTTCAATTTCTTTTTCTTACATATGACCAAGTTTTTCCCAATTTCCAACACAGCTACCACCAACACCAATAACCTTCCACCAAATGCTCCAGCTCATAGCTAGCAGCACACATGTACGCAGAGAGAGAGAGAGTCACTCATGCAGACCTTACAGCACTACTACTCGCCCAGTTGACTAGCAACAGACTCATCAGCTGGCAGTGCCGTCGCATCCACTGTGTCAGCTGTTTCGTACCACCACATAAAGTTGACCTTGCCATTCAGATCAGTGTAAGGCAAATAATCAATCTCTGTACGCTGGAAGGTGCGTAAGCGACGCGTGGTCTCTGCGACCTGCTCCGTCAGCACCCGCAGGTGCTCGCGCTTCGCCTCCTCATTCATTTCATGGAACCGTGATGAGAACTCCGATGTCTCAGTAGCCACAGAGCCTCGCAGCATAGAATGCTGATCGGTGGCTTCTGTCTTGGCGCCAACTATACTCCTGACCTCCTCAAACCGCTCTCGCGTGAGGTGGCACATCCAGCGACCAGACACACTGTCCCGCTCAAAGCTCACAAAGCCCTCAGCGCGGGTCTGCTGCAGCACGTCACGGAGGTGTCTCTTGCTGTCTAGCACCACCTGAGAGTCGGTCGTGCAGTGTTCCCAGAGAGAACCCACCTCGCAGGGCTGGTTGCGGTACAGCACAGATAGCACGAAATCACGCGGGATCTTACCGGTATCACGTGGCATCGCTCTAGTTTTAAAACGCTGCTCCTCCACAAATTTAAAATTATCAGGCACTTTTTGGTCAGGCCAGTGCTTCATCTTCGCAGCGTTATACTTGACGCCATGAGGCACGTGGACACCTGTCTGAAAGCAGAGTCGCACGCACTTGTGCATCACTGAAATGCAGCTTCTAGAAACCTCTACTTCCCCTCAGCATAGTTAGATGTCCAGGTAGTGAAAGTTGGTAATCAAACAGAAAATTGATATAGTAAAGAATGATGAAAGTCAAGATCAAAACGATAGAAGCACATGGTAGACAACGATGAGAATCGCAAGATAAGATGATGAAAGGAGTGCGCAAAACTGAAGCTTGCCATATGTTGTGAGCTTGCTACATTTATTTTCTTCTTCTCTTCTTTGGAATAGTAGAAATGTGATAGAAACGCAATCGCACCCCAAGAGCAGAGTAGCAACTTGAATAGAAGCAAAGACAAAATACGGCAGCAACAACAACAACAAACACGCAAACAACAAAACATTTAGTCATGCAGCACTAGACTACACAGTCTTCTCACTGTGGCGGTGAAACGGGTCAGGGATGAGATACTCAAGCAGCTTCTGAGTAGCAGGAATACAAGCGAGGAAGCACAAGAAGTATCCCAAAAACTTGAACACGACGAACCCCATCTGTCGGTAGTGTACGTGGCCAATAAAGCTCCCCTCTTCGGCGTACGGATTCACCTCCCTTGAGGGATTAAGGACGAGCTTTCCTTCGTCTACTCGGGTAAACCCGGCTGAGAACCCTAGCATGGGTGTCCCACTGAAGTATAAAAAACTGCCAGTATTGTCGCCATGCTCATCGAGAACCGATACCATGGTAAAGTGAATAAGAAACGGAATGCTCACGTCAATTCCTTTGCCAAGATGAATGACGTAGGGAACATGCGAAAGCACCACCTTTGGTGAGATCCAACCAACTTGCAGTCGAATGAGTGCCTCCACCTTGATGCCAGTGCTTGAACGAAGATGACACCGATAGCGTACGCGTGCCATGTTTCCTCCGGAATCACGAATGGTGAGCTGAGCATTAGGATTCATGCGGTCCTTTGACCCTGCAGTCAAGTTAGGGTCAATTGCTAAGAAGAAACCGGACACCGCGACAGGACCCTCAAAGCAATCTGTACTGGAGAACGTACGCCGCGTGCCAAACGCTGGGTGGTCAGTCGATAGCAGCCGCTTTCGTGTGTTCGGTGGGGTAACAGAGCCCTGCTTGAGCCCAAAAACAGGATGTCGAGTGCTGAGAGGGATGTAGCCCGGTATCTCGCTGCGCGGTGGACGTCGTGATGCCGCCACTTTGCCTGGATTCACGCTTGCAATATGATTGCGAGAAGCAGCAACGCCTGGCAACCGAATCTGTGGGTGTAGTGATAGCAAACGCCTCATGTAGGCAAGAAGCTAATGTGTACACAATTGGTACCTTGAGCGTCTCTATTTGAAAGAAGACTTGTTGTAGTCCTCTTATTGTTGGTATGACTAGATGTGTCTAGCAAATCAACAAGCAGGACTGGTGCCAAGCACGCGCAACGGCTACTACCAATAGGAGAAAAACAAAAATGATATAATCCAAAAATCAAGAAAAAAAAAAAAGATAGAAAAAAATGGCAACAATACTACAAATGTATTTCGTAATAAAAGATGAGAAAGCAATAGTAGTAAATTTTTGAGGTGTGGCATGTGCAAACGCAGTCATTCGCTCGCGCACATGCTCACTATGGAAGGGAGAAACACAAGGAAATCCGCTAATATCATGAGGATTTGATAAGATTTGAATTCACACACAAAAAAAGGTAACAAAGAAATGGAGAATCATTGTCATCATCTGAGTAGAGGACGAAGTTTACGGTACACCAGTCATGCCGCTACAATGGCGACTCTACCATACAAGTGCTCATGACCCTACTGCTGAAGGGGACGATCAAAGCAGCGCGCAAGGTTCTCCCTGATAGATGCAGATGGTGGTGGAAGTGTGGGTGAAGCCGGTAGGGCCGCGATAGCCTCCGCGTACTTGGTGTTAAGAAGGTCAGCTGCCGCCATGGCCTGCGTCGCAGATATCATAAGGGTGTCATAAATATGTTTCACCGCAGAATTTGATTCGTCAAGAGAATTTGGTGCGTGAAGGCACAACGCCAGTCCAAGAATACCAAATGCTGTTACGTGGCTTGGCAGACGTAGGAACTCCACGTGAGTAACCACCTCTTGCAGAAGAATATCGCAGAGGGAGAGGAAGCTGCTGTTAATAGAGCGTAGTAGAGTATAGGAGCCGCGCTCCACAAAAATTGAGCTCACGCGAATCGCAGTGGATGCAAGGTAAAGCCGAATCTGGCCGTCGGCATCGCCAGCGAGTTCACCAACAATGGAGTCAAGTGACTTCCGCCGAGCTAGCACAACGCTCTTCCCGTAGAGCTGAAAAACATCCATCGAAGACGTGTGTGGCATGCGTGCTGCCTGGCACAGACAGGGCAGACTGTCCTTCAAAGTACTCGTAACATCCAGCACTAGCTCTGACCAAGATTGTCGGTTATCCTCACCTACAATGAGAAGTGCTACACTCTGGTGATTGCCATTACGAGTGCTCTCAGCGACTGGCAGGTGTTGCACCAGCTTCTCCGTGCTCAACATGTGTATCTGCAAATAGAGATGATTGAGCACCGTTGTGTGAGGAAGACGCCACTTGAAAAAGCTGAGAATACTCTCCTCCATACCAAGCACCTCAGCAGCGGTGTACGCGTGATCGCATACGTCGACGATTTTTCGCAGTTGTGGTAAGTCGCCATCCATTTCTTCAAACTTGGCAGCAATCCAGAGAGAAGTGATAGCGGCAAGCTGGCAGCGATCGACCTTGAGATTTTGCAGGTTGTTGATCAGATACGCATCCGAGAGCTGAATGGAAAGACAAAGAGTACTGCTTTTGAGATCAAAAGCAGAGCATACGTCACGTAACCAGCGCGTGATGATGCGCCGATTCTTGAAGCTATATATAGAGCCCTTGAGCACGCTTATGTCGCTGAGCGGTGGAACCTCCTTCTCCTTCATCCCGATAAATATAGTGACGGGGTCTTCGTCATCAGTGGCTCCAGGATGAGCACGATAGTCAATGGCACATGGAGGACCAAATTGCTTCTTAATCGAATCGAGTGTGAGTGTCGTCCGAATGTTGAGATTCGCCGTCATGATGCTGGAGATAGATAAAAATAATAATAGTAGCAAAACGTTCAGCGTATACAACTATTCACCAAGACGCCTTCACTATTGTTCTCTTGTTGTTTTGCAATACAAAAATAGCGTCCCTTTGTATATATAACGCTATCAAGATAATCAAGATAAATGAATACTTAGGCAAAAGAAAACACAAAAAAAAAATCTATGTGCTTTGGAATAACTGGCACACGGTCTTTTTTTTTTTTCTTTTCCTTCGAAACGGCAAATGAAAATGAAGAAGAGGGGGAGAAGCAAAGAATAAAAGGAAAAATCATAAATATGGACTTCAAAGAAAAACAAATGGTTCGACTGGTGGCTGAATAGTGGCTGGGAGCTTGATATGTTACGCAGTATGTTGAGCAAACAAGAAAACAATGTAGATCGATACCCCTATAGAACGGCAGGATGAAACCTACCCTGCAGCGTTTCACAAACGTGGCTGGCGTATATGTGTGTATAGCAAAGTAAAGCAATCAGAACGGTGCTTCCATTGTTGCCTTGGGTATCTGACTGAAGCAGGAAGTTTTCTGGCTTAGATGTCATAGCAAATGTAATGGTAGTGTCCGCTTCCTACGACGAGATAAATTGTCCGGGTGCGATTGTGTGTACTCTTTGAAGACTAGCGGTCCTTGCAAAGAACAGCCAATGGGGAAAAGAGAAAGTTGAAGACGAACCTTTAGTTGTTGGCAAGCGATATTCGTGTTCTTTCATCTGATAAAAGAAACAAGAAAAAAAAATGTCCTTTAGCACGCGCATGTAGCTTTAACGTATATATTTAATTATTTAAAAACAGAATATGTGAAATGAATGACTATATAACGATGTATACTAAATAAATAAAAACTGAAAGAAAATGTGTTCTAGAATCTACAAAGGTTATTGTTTTTTTTTAGAAAAACAACAGCTGTAAAGGTCCTACGATGGTTCAGCGTACCTTTCGTCGTAATAAAGAAAAGAAATCTCTAGCATTCGTCTTATCACGTCCGGGACACTCCAAGCTGCAAGCATCGGACTGGACTGAAGCGGTAACACTAGTAACGGGGAACAGCCAACGCTGTCTCGTTGTTGCTTGGTGCATATCAACAAACAACGTTTTAAAACGCCATGATCCATAAAATGGGGAAAAAAACGAGTTCACAATTATAATGCAGAGGTTGAGAGAAGAAAGGAAGTGCTATAGTTCATTCCAGTAGATATGTTCACGTGCGTATGCGCGTGTGGTTATCTAGAAGTAGGTAGTGTCTAAACTCGCCCTGGTCCACAAAACAAAACAAGAAATATATATGAGAAACGCAAGAGCACATGATGAGCTATGAGTCCTCGTAGCCAGTTGCCTACGCGAGAAGATTCAGAGCCTCAGTCCCACGCTGCTGCGAACCAGTATCACTTCCCACTGCTGCATTCTTGTCATTGAAAGCATGTGATGAGCTAGGGATCCCTTTCGTGGGCTGTAGTTCTATCAAGCGATGCTACTCATACATACGATGAGATGAATGATGGACTTGTAGGTGACTCTCTACACGGTTTCTCAGTATATATATATTTTTCTGCTTGCTCGTGTATCTGATGGGGCTCTGAGTGCGTTCTTGCTACTCACGTACAAGAATAAAGAGACTCCTTTGACTGCACCGCCAACGAAAACAAAAGTTGGCTTTTGCTCGGCAAGCCTCAGCTCCCTCTGTCCATTGTTGTTGTTGTTGTTGTTGCTATTGATGGTGTTTGAACCTTCAAGCGTCATAGTAAAATAATATGTTAAGAGACACCAACTGCCTAGTTGTTGTTCTCTTTCCCCTCCCTTTTCCCCTCTCCATCCATTCCCCTCTTACATTTTTCTTTTCATTTGTAAACGTCATCTTATTGCCCCTTCACTACCCTCGTTAAGTCGATACTTGCACGGCGGTGGGGATGATGTGGTAGAAAACAATGCAAGACCTCGAGAAAGCACTGTAATCATTCCCTATATCCTCGACAAAACAAAAAAAAATGTACATGCACGGGGACTATCACTTATAAATTCCACAGCGCGCAGTAAAGTAAAGAAAATTGTTGTGTCAGTAGACCATCATACCACCCTAGTTGTTGCGGTAGCTGTCGAGCTGAGCGTCAAGCTGGTCACGGGTGAGCGCAGGATCGCGCGCACGGCCGGAGCCACGACCGCCGTTGCGGCCACCCTGCTGGTGCTGGTTCTGCTTGTTATTGTTGATGCTGTTGTTGCGGCTGCTGTTGCTGTTGCGGTTGTTACCATTGTTATTGCGGTTGTTACCATTGTTGTTGTTGTTGTTGCTCCGGTAGTTACCGTTGTTGTTGCTCCGGTTGCTGTTGTTGTTGTTGTTGTCCTTTCCGGATCCTCCGCGGCGTCCACGGCGGCTACCACCGTCGCGTCCAGAGTCGTTGTTGCGAGGTCCATCACCACGGCGGCTCTCACGCATGCGGAGACGACGGCGACGGGAAAGTCCGAAGCTGCGGGCTCCACCACGCATCACATCAACTTCACGTCCGTTGAAACGGTCTCCGCCACCAATGCGACGACGCTCGCCACCGCGACGGCCACGGCCACTACGCTCCTCAAAGAAGCGCTCACGGCGCATCTCGCGGTCAAAATCATCGTCACGGCGGAAGCGGTCCCTCGCACCACGGCGGAAAATTCCGCGATCGCTGAAACGACGAGGAGCGCGACCACCCTCACGAGTGATGCGCACGACACGGCGGATCTGCGTACCGCCACGGCCAAAGCCCTCCACGCGGGTCCGGCGCTCGCTCACCATGAAGCGGCGGGGTGCGACTTCGTCATCGTTCCCAGAGCGGCGTTTGTCGCGAGCATCTGCGAGAGCCGACACACGGCGCTTGTTACGGTCGTAAAGGCCGCGAAGGCGGCGGCGTTCATGATCGTCACGAGGCATGATAATAAAGGAATATGTAACCAAAAAAAGAAAGGCGGTTAACTGACACAGAAGTGTATGTGTACAACCTAGTCTAAGTGTGTACGTGTATAGTTCTACTTATACTGGGGAAAGAGGCAGAAAAACTTCAAAGAAAACAACGAAAGAAAGAGAAAATAGATGCATGTGAGTTCACACATAAAAAGAAAGAAGCTACAATAAATAAAAAATGGAGGCTGTAGCGATTGAAACTCGCTAATTTTCAAAAGATAAATCAACAACAGACCGCGCGACATAATTCTTTTTTGGCTGATGCAGTGAAATAGACACATAAATAAAAACACGTTAATAAATTGGCAAACGGGAAATATACATATATCAAAGCGGTCTCTAGATAGTCGTAGTGATTCAACGACAATTTTATTACAAACTGCCACTTGAATATCATACGCACACGCAGAGAAAAACACATACATCCTACCGCAGCACTGCATATCTTGCCTCCAGTTGATTGTTTTGGTTAACCGGTACAAAACCTACATGCAGGCAGGGTGACAAGTGCCCCTATATAGCACATTTGAATACACAAACAGATTTTTTTCCGGTGCTGCATAAGCACATTGTAGAAAGTTCCTTTATAAAATAATGAAAAATATACCAACAGCGATTAAACGCTGAGGTTTCTCTATTACTCTAAGTGGCAAGCTCCATCTTGATCTCAATGCCTGTAAACTTCGGCGTCGGCGAGTCTTATCTTCCAATTCTGAGTTGTCTGTGAATGCACTCTACAATGCCTAAGCACGTTGTATAAGTGTAAAATGTGAATGATCCCCTTTATCGCTCCATCCCTCCCTAATTATTATAATTATTTAATTTTTTCTTTTGAGCCTAAATCATTCATAGCCGTATATAAAACCTCTCTAGTTCATAGAGCGGGGAGACGATGGCCCCCTTTACTTCATCTTACAAGAAGCACACACACAGAGATGTATCATATATAGTACTTGCACCTGACAAGGCATACAAAATGTAAGATGTAGACAGGCCAGCAATAGTAATTCACTCTGCTTTAATACTCTAAATATATAAAAAGAAATATCAATCCGTCACTTTCGCATTGAAAACAGAAATAAAATAAAAGCAAAAAAAAAAAAAGAAAAGAAAACAATATTGATGAGGGTGATGTCTATGTGTGGTCTCACTAATGCGTGACGTTGAGCGAACGCTGATCTAATTTGGCAAAAAAATCGTTCAACTCGGCTTGCCACTGCGCCGCGTCTTCCTCATGTCCCCTCGACGTGGCCGCCGCACTTCCGCTGCTTCCCCGAGGTCCCCTATTGGCTCCGCTCAGGTCAAGCAGAAACATACTGTCCTCTGATATCCCTTCCGTGGCACTTGTGCATATAGAAGGAGATCTTGAAGGTCGTAGCACACCTAAACAGCACGGGTCTAGCGCAGGGGGCTGCAGCTCCCGTGGTGGGGTCAGTAAACTCGTACTGGCACGAAGCCCAGCAGACTCATCCTCCCCCTCCTCGTAGAATCGAGGTCGCTTGGTAGGACGGCGGAGGTTTTTGCTGGGTGACCGCATGGTCTAGATATGATAGCAATGGTGCACCCTTGCAGTTGAAGTTTTTTTTTTTCAGATTTGACCAAAATCAAAAAAAAAAAGTTGATTGCTTCTATGAAAATAAACAGTAGAAAAAATTGGTTTGCGTAACCACAAATAGAGTTTTGTATATGCTTTGAAGTAAAATAGTGCTAAATATAACTATATATGTGTGAGGTGAATGTACGTATCGATGTACTAAGTGCTCTGAAAACGATCAAGTGTGGTTTGAATGTATAAGTAGTAAAGTGATATTATTTGGAAAAAAAAAAAGTGATTCTATGTGAACAAAAAATGTTCAGATGCTAACCGCACTACACCTTAAAAAGAAAAACTGCCAATCAAAGATTTGAAAAAAAAAAAAGAAGATGCAAATCGAAAGCTGCGCTGAAACAAAGTAAAATGCTGACGCCAATGCAGTTTGGCCATAAGGCATTTGCTTCTTATTCTTAAAGAAGAATAAGCTCCATACTGGAAGGCATGTAATGTGATGCCATCATTGCGCCATCTATTCATTGTTTTCGTTGCTGTTTTGCATAAGCCGCTGCTAAAGAAAGATTCTTCTTCACTTGTCTGTCCATAGATTTGTATAACATTTCCATAGTAAATTTACATTAAGAACATGTGTTGTGTATGTCCCTGCCTATGCGTGCACGCGGCCCCATGATTGTGAGCTCACCATGCTACACTGCTCACACTTACTTAGCGTGAAGGCCATAGATCTTGCTAGCAAATGCTCGGCCGCTGCGCACACAAGTTATCAAAGCAGGACTGCCATTCACTGTGCACACACACAGGCAGGTACAACGATCGCTGAGCGTCACGTGGTTGATGGGCTCCTCTCGTTCCATGTTCACCAAGAAGATAGAGCCGTCCTTCATCGCTAGAAACAACGTACTAGCGGCTATGACAATGGAGTTGACTCCGTAAGTTTGAACCGCGACGGAAACGCCATGCATGTCAATGCGTGTGAGCACAAATGTGGCACGTGAGGCAGATGTGATGTGATCCACATGGACCCGATACACGTTTCCGCAGATATCCAAGCATACTAGCATCCCGGTACTATCACACGCAGCAGCAACTATGCGTTCAGGATGCACGTACGACGTGCGCTCTGCCACTTTGGAAAGGGTCCATAGTCTGATGCACCCCTCCTCGCCCACTGTATACACGAAACTGCCACCTGAAAAGCAGGCATGGCAAATGCGGCCAGAGTGCCCATTGAACTGACAAATAAGACTTGCCTTCTCCACGTCATAGGCGAACATGCGACTGCGTCCAAGATAAAAGTATGTGACGCCGAGAAATCGCTCGTCGTCTGACTTAAAAAGCCGCACTTCAGCGTCCTCCACAGTCTCCTTGGGGAACCGCACGACAGATTCGGTAAGTGTGCTGAGTCGCTCAAAATGTATCGCAGTCTCCTTGGCGGGGACATATGCGACTGTGTCAGGCCCCAATGCCAGTGCCGCACGCACAGGACAGTCTATGCCATGCGATAGCTTATGCCCAGTCGTGAGTGAATATGTCTGCACCTGCTGCCTCGCGTCAAGTGTCACGAGAAACGTGCTAGACGCGTTGGTGGAAACAGAGTCGAGTGCGTACTCAGACACCTTGGCGTTGCGCAGCCAGTCGGTAGAGAGGACTCCCACATGTGCCTGATGAAGCGAGGGTATTGTTTGTACGAGGTTGAAAGCCTTGATGTCTCCACTGCTGCTAGCCGCAAAGAGGGTGTTGTCCTGCTCGTGGAGACACACAAAGACACCATCGCGCGCGGTAAAGGCGCCGATTGGGCGAGTTGTCTGAGCGTCCCATACCATCACTCTGTCACCCGCGCTCGCGATCATGCGAGTGCTGTCCTCACTAAAGCAAAACTGTTCAATGTCTTGCCCAAAGGGTGTGCTGAGTGTTGTTGTGTGCGTGCCAGTCACCGTCTTCCACTGCTTCACCCCCTCTGCCTGCGCGGTCAACAGAAATGTGCCTGTAGGATCAAAAGCAAGATGGGTGATAGGAGTGAGCCCCGCCTGCAAGCGGTGCAGCAGCTCGCCATGCGAAGTCCACACCCACAGCGTACAACCTACGCTGGAAGCCAGCAGACGGCCATCCGCGTTGCTACCGATGGCCCGAATGGGGCCGTCGTGTGGAAGGCGCACCGACTCCTTAAGCTCCTCATTAAATAAAAACAAGTCATACACAGTCTTCAGGAGCACATGGTTGCCGCAGAAGATAGCATCACGTGTGGTGCTCGAGGAGGATAAAGAAGCGCTATCACTAAAGGGGAGGTCTTGCAGTACAATCTTCCGCGTCACATCAATTACGCAAAGCGTCTTGGAAAGTGTGCGGGTGGCAATGGCAGTGGTGCCAAATGAATTCAGCGTGCAGCCTCGAGTTGACGTCGTTGTCTCACCAAAAAGAAAGAAAGAGTCGCACTCAAAATCCCATATGAGCAGCTGCTCGTCTCCAATCACCATTACGCGCGTACCAGACGCCATGAGCGAGCCACGAATCCTCTGATTATTTTCAAAAGGCATCGTCAGGCGCGCAATGTCTGTGCAAGTCCTTGTGTCGTAGACAATGACGGTGTCGCTAGTGGTGGCCACAAAATGATCGCCGCGACCGTGGCAGTGCACACACACGCTATCGCCCTCCACAAGTGTGGCTGCACTGCTATCCTCCGAGCCAGTATTGAGCGGCTGCAGCACTGTATAAGGGCACGTACCACCTGACAGACGGCTCACTGCATCCCTCGCTAGTGGGCTCCAACTGCGCTGCAACAGGGCTAGCTGAAAAAGACGTCCACGACAGCGCTGCACGTCGCGCATAGCGGAGAGTAGCACCACATCATCTAACTCGCTGCTCCCTACACTTTCAAGTCCCTCGGTAACCTCCAACTCACTCAACAACTCGCGTGCTGCGACAAGACGAAAATAGCCATCAATCACGTACGCCACGTTCCCTCGCCCCTTGCCCAGAACGTTGTCAAGTATAACTGTGTTCAGAAGTAGCTGCATAGACTGCACGAAGCTACCATTGTTCA
This sequence comes from Sergeia podlipaevii, assembly GCA_030849805.1. Taxonomy (NCBI): domain Eukaryota; phylum Euglenozoa; class Kinetoplastea; order Trypanosomatida; family Trypanosomatidae; genus Sergeia; species Sergeia podlipaevii. The sequence continues at coordinate 29,317 of JASANZ010002258.1, forward strand.
CCATCACACGCATCAGGTGCTTGAAAGAACTGGCTGCCTCTGGGCTGCGAGTGACAACGAGGCGGTGCAAGTGATTCTCCACGAGCACGCTCACACGGTCCAGGTCCTGCTCATAATGCCGCAGCACGATGTTGCGCACAGTACGATGTGGCAGGTGCGCAGTGGAATCAGGATACCACGCCACAAGACCGCTGTCTGCAAGATGAAGCAACGTGGGAAGCGTGCTGTGCCGCGCGCAAGGGCCCAGTTCCTCACATATGTATAGCATCTCAGGCACCGGCAGGGGAGCCACGGCAAGGCATAAAAGAACATAACGCACCGCAACTGGATCGTTAAAAGCCTCCGCCGCTTGGCAGAGTAGCACAACCAGCTCCTCCACGGTGTCTGGGAGGCGTTGAGTAAGAAAATCAACTGTATCGTACTCGCTCGACACGGTGACTTTACTGTCAAGTAGATACTCTGTGTAGGATGCTGCGAGAAGTGGGTACAATACGGTACTAGCGCCTTCACGCTGAAGGAATGTGTTCTCGGGCACCTTGAGCGCATCGCGAGTCCTTACATCGCGCTCAAGACCTGGAAGTACAATCTGCCGCTCTCTCAAATATCGGCGAAACAGTAGGACACGATTGGTCTCTTCAATAGGTGGGACAAGGCACTCGTAAGGCTGTGGAGCGCGCTTGCGTAGCAGTGGTAGCACTGGGCTCTCGGTGTTGAGGGAGAGCACGATGCGGACGTGCCCTGGGAAGCTTTGTGGCAACCAGTCCGCGGCAACGCCAACTGGGAACCCGCATGTGTCCAGCACATCCACACACGAGATGAGAACTGCCATGGGTGGCCCCTGATACGTCTTGATGGTCCTGCTGACCGCACTGGTGAGTGCATTGATACTGCAGAACTCCATGGAGGCGACACCACTTGCCCCAAGAGCGGCCTTGGCTGACGGCGGCATAAAGATGTCCAGCATGTGGTACAAGAACACAATTACACTATTTCTGTTCGCATCTACGTTGTACGAAACCACATGTAGTGGCTCAGTAGCTGCCACGGCTTTAGCCCCAGCAGTTAGAGAACGCTCATCCTGCTCTGCTAAAAGCGCTGCGGTACCACGCCCGCGAAGCGTGTGCGCGACCGACAGCAGCATCTCGCTTTTCCCAATATCTCCCGCGCCGTAGATGAGAAGAGGTACGCTCACGTCCTTCCCCCTCTCATCAATGTAGCTAAGTACTACAGCGGATTTCTTTACATGCAAAGCGCCGACATCAATATCGCGATCGAGACTGCAGCTGACCCCCTCGGCGTCCACTTTTACCATTGTAACTTCATGATTTGGCTCCTCCTCGCCACCGGCGTCGTCGGTGACGGTCTCACTAAACACAGTGTTGAGTGAAGTAATGAGGTCGCTCTGGCACTTGACAGTGACGCTATCGCGTGTCACAAGCTTTGCATCGTACGGCACAGCTGCACACAGTTTCTCCAGTTGAGCTCCGGTATACCCCGCCATAGGAAGCCAAGACTTGGAAGGCAACACGTCGCAGTTGTACTTTGGTCGGTCCGCTGGCTCCACTTCTGCATACAAAAAGAGATTCTTGGCTGCCTCATAAACGGGGTCTCTAAGCACGCCGAGTTTACTGCGCAGCGGAGGTGGGGCTGGCACCTCCTCAGTCAGCACTGACTCCAGTGCCATTCGCTGCACGCTACTCAATGGCATCGTTGGGTCTAAAAACACGACGCACCACGTCAAGTTGTAGTTGCTTGCGTCTTGACACCGTCGCACCTTCGCCCGCATGCGCTCCTGGGTATCATCTGCCTTGACCACCATCGCCGCTACACGGACACGCAGTGGCGCCATGTAGCTCCCTAACACTAGCAGCGAAGACGCACAGTAGTGCCGCACCCTCTCCTCATCCCCAAGTACCAGCACAAACGCGGTGTGCCAAGAGGCCAGCGGCCGAGGCGAGCCAGACGAGAAAAAACCCTTCGTCTTGAACTCTAGATTCGCCTCGAGCGCACGCCGTAATCTTCCCATCCAATCCTCCGCCACTCCACACCCCTCAACGACAACATTTGTCAACGTTGATCGTGCGCAGGCGGCACCCCATAGCAGACGTACTGATGGCGTTGAGAGAGGATTGCCTGAAAGATCGACGTGCGCTAAGCGAGGGTGGCCGTCGGTGATGACGCGGCAGAGGTGTTCAACACACTCCGCCTCAACGCCATTCTGCGGCAGCAGGAGAGACTCTATGCAACTGTGATACTGAACAAAGTCCAGCAGAGCATGCACGCCGTGACACCCTAAGAAAGTACGCGAAGCATCAATCTGCCGCAGATGCATTAAGTCAGCGCAGTCGACCTGGTTTATAATATCGCTATTAGGCTTGACATCATTCAGTGCGCAGCAATCGCTGTACAAGCGACGGCCTAAATCTAGCATTTTTTGAGACGGTCACAGCAAATATATATGTATAGCTGTGCTTGTTTGTTTGTTTTTCCCTCTTTTCACTTGTAGCTGCGCCACGTTCTTATAAAATAGGCGTGCTATGTTTTCTGCTGTGTAAGCGCGGTCCTCTATTGTTGTTACTTGTCCTGTTCAGAGTAGCGCCACACTTCTTTTCTTTCCCTCCTACAGACATGGCAGCAATGACAATATAAACACAAAATACAAAGGCAAAAAAAAAAGTGGAGCATAAAGATACGTATTGAATCAACAAAGATGAAAGAATGTGCACATATATATATGCATGTATGTCTATATATATATATATATATAGCTGACCGAAGTAGCAGCAGTGTGTATAGAAAATAGTTTACTACAGCAAACAAAGTGTGATAGAGCGCGTCCCCCATCTCCCTCCTAACTCCATCTCTCCATATATTTTTTTGAATGTTTGCGAAATTGAGCTATCTGATTGTTCCTTACACTCAATGGGTGTTTATATGTGTGTGTGGGTGTGAATGTATGAGAGGCACTCTTTCTTTATTGTTACAATTTGCTTTTTGCTGTCTTCCTCCCAAAACAATAAATATCAGTGCCCAATAAGAGACTTTACCACGTATTAAGCGAAATCCCCCGGGCCCTCAGCACATCTGCTGCGTTCTCTGCCAAAAGACATGTGCGAGATACATGTACTAGTGTGAGATGCAGAAGCTGTTCAAGACACGAAAGCGAAGTCCGTAGCGCATTACAATTGCTGAGAGAAAGTACTCTCAGTTGTGGCATGTGCGCACAAATAGTAGCAAGCTGTGCGTCCGTGACGTTCGATCTATCCAAGTACAGCTGCTCTACCCTTGGCATGCGAGTGAGCCATCCTTCGTCATGGATAACGCTCCCCATCAGATATAGAAACTTTACACCAGTTGCCGTGGAGGCAAGCATCGGCCTAACTGCCGTCCCCTCCTGCGATATCTCTCCGTCAAAGCGCGCTCCAACGCGTGGCAGCACCGCGTGATTAAGGTGCAACGACTCTAGAGAAGCAGTTAGTGTGGAGAGGAGCTCAACCACCTCCGTGCCACGTCCAGTGCCTGCATCTTCTGGTGCTGAAAGATCCAGGAAAATGATGGATTTGTTGGTAGAAATCAGAGAAAAGTGGCGTAGACTCGGGCAAATACCTGCATTGAGGGAAAGCAAGTCCTGCACAGCGGCAAGAGGGTTCACATCAGTGATCAACGGGCACTCACTCACATCCACCACTTGGAGCTCGCACAGGGCTGATAATGTCACAATATCTACGTCGCCAATATCTGATCCCGCCGCACGCACTACTGAAAGACACCGCAGGCTGGCTAGTGCACCTAATGAACAGATGGTGGTGTAACTGACGTCAATCTCGCGCAAACACGAAAGAGTCTTGACTCCAGCTAGTTGAGAACTTCCAGGCAAAGGTGCCAACACTGTGAAATGGACAAGATCTTTGAGCGCGGAATACGGGTATACACCACCACGGCGAATAACGCAAGTCGTGTCACTAACGCAAAGTGTCTCAATACGTGCAGCAGCGTGGTTCTCCAAGCTCGCAAGTAGAGTGTGCAGTGCCTCGCCACTTTTAATGGCAGTTAAAGAGATAGATAATGCGTATGTGGTGTACAGTAAGGCAAGAAGAAGAATGTGGTGCTTCGCTGCGTCAAGTGGCTCCTCAGTGGAGCAGTCATTGATGTACACTTTCTTGTCATTTCCGTTACCTGAAAGACGGAGGTGTGTGTGCAGACGTGGTAAGTCCTTACAAAAAAAAGAGTCAGAGTTGGGGACGTAGGGCAGTCGACGGCAGATAGCGCTAGACTGATCGCAGTCACCCTGTTGATGAACGACTAGAGTAGCACTAAAGGCACGAGGGTGAGTGGCGCTCCAGCACAGCAGCAACCGTGAGTCCTCGCAAAGATTCAGGCTCTGTGTTATGAGGAGACAAGCTCCCTCCCTCAAAACATGTCTGCCATGTCCACGCTTCTGCTGCGATGAGTTTTCCATTTACATATAGACGTGAATCAATAAAAAAAAAGTAGATAGTTCCAGTACGAATGAGCTAGCCTATTATTGTCGTATATATCAGTTGCTTCAATGCGACTGCATTATTTTTATGGTTATTGTATTCAAAATACATGAATAATAATTAAAAAAACGGAATGTGAAATGGCGCATGCAACATTTGATAGTCATACAAGTCAAAGAAGAGAGCACAGCAAGCTTTACTAGCAAGAGCAGTACAACATCTGAAGGTCGCACCAGGAGTGCGAGAAATGAAAAGTAGTAGCTGAAGTATTAATTCTGTGTCGCACACATGCTCCCATGATGTTGGGTGCATTTTCACTATGTGCATATTTTTTGGGGGAGTAAGCTTTGTGTGTGTGTGTGTGTTTTTCCGTCGTTGTTGCTTAACGCACGACAGGCTATTGACGACAATGTGTATGTTCTGCATCTCCCATCACACCAATATGACGTATGCATTCCGTTGTGAGATATCATAAGCATGCATATGATACATTACAGACAGATGGCACTACACGAGAAGATAGGAGATGAAAAGGGCAAAAAAAAAAAAGTGACCTTGCCTCAAGCTAGCCATTCATTAAAACCATTAATCTATCTCTTGTTTTTTGTCCTTTCATTTCACTCGCATTCTACTGATCCTCCTGCTGATACAACTATCACCGCTATATTATGCTATCATTGCAAAAAGAAAAATTCACATGTGCACAGCACTCTAGAAAGTCTCAGCGCGCCAACAATTGCATAATATATACATTATTTTGTTTTTTTGTTGATCTTGCTTTCTGCCGCAGCCTCACCATTGCCGTTGACATTTGTCACTCCAGAAAGAGCAGCGAGAAACAAAACAAAAAGTACTGCTCGTGTCAACTCTTGTAGAAGCCTCCATTGTCAGTTTATAGCCACAAGTGCGCACCTCTCTCTTCATTTTTTCTTCTTCTTTTCTCAAATCCTTCGCTCCCCACGAGGTTTCAGCAGAATCAAGGACATGAGAAACACAAAAAAGAAACAAAACATTAAACAAGCATCGCCTCACGTGGCTCTTTACCAAGAAAAAAAAAAAAAGGTGGGGCAGACAAAAAGAGTTAAAGATCCCGCTTGAGACACGTGTAAGCGGAACTGCGCAAAAAAAAAAAAAAAAATTATAACTAAAATAGCATCCAAATAAGAGAAACAAAAGAAAACCTTCGAGTGTGGAGCGTATATAGGAAAGAGTGAGCGCAGCCACGCACACACGCCTTGTTAGAGATGAGATTGAACAGCACCGGGAACTCCGACCTTGTCAAACATCATCTCACGCCTCTGTCGCTCAGCTACTGCAGCAGCACTCTCTCCTTCCTTGGGCGGAGGGGAAGGCAGCAGCTTGCCAGGGTTGCAGATGTTCTTTGGGTCCACCTTGCGCTTGACGGTGAAAAGTACATCCATTGCGCCGCGTCCGAGAAAACGAGACATCCACGGCACGTGCTCGTAGCCAATACCGTGATGATGGGTGAGATTGCCGGTGTGCTTGAGCATCGCTTCCGTGGCGCGCTTCTTGATCTGTAAGAAGATCTTCATGTCATTCTCGTCGCCCTGTGCGCTCGCGAAGGTGAAGTAGAGGCAGCAGCCGTACCTGTACTGGTGAGCAGTATGACAGCCAATCCAGCCAGTCTTTCCGTTCTCCTTCCACACCTGATGAACAGCCTCCTTCACCGCACGCCAGCACGGGATGGCTTGAGAGTACAGCACGCTCGTCTCAAACACATCGGCCCAATGCGAAAGCGAAAGAGCGAAATCGCGAATGTAAGGCAGATCGTACTTCTTCTCTTGCCAGCCCTCGCCTGCGCTACGGCCGACACCGAAGCCACCAAACTTCTTGAAAATCGCCTGGGTCTCGCCGCGCTGGAACTTCACGCGGCCAGCAGTGCCCTCAAAGCCGACAATTACTAGACTAGTGCGGCGCATGTTCCACCCTCGTGCGTTCTTGAGGAACGCCTTGACTCCCTTGCCAATGAGTGACTCAACAAAACCATGCGAAGATGTGCTCATCGCCATGCTCATGCGGAAATCATCTTCGTCATACAGACGCATGGTGCAGGGATGAATTCCCTTCGCGTTGCAGGTGTGAAAGGCCGCAAAAGCAGCCTCGAAGGTCGGGAACAAGTAGCCCTCGTAGTGCTTATTCTCTGGGATCGGTTCAAGCTTCACAGTAGCCTCCGTAATGAGACCAAAGGCTCCTTCGGAACCAACAAACAAGCCGTTTAGATCAACGCCGCAAATGCGAGATGTGATGGGGGTCTCGACGACACCAGTTGGAGTCACCACCTTCATGGCCACCACCATCTGCTCAATGTCTCCGTACTGATTCGACATGGCGCCGCTACCACGTGCTGCGATCCAGCCGCCGAGCGTGGAGTAGGGGTAGCTGTCAGGATCGTGGCCCATCATAAACCCATAGCGGAACAACTGCTCATCAAGATCCGGGCCTAGCACGCCAGCCTCGAAGGTGGCAAGGCACGACTCCTTATCAATGCGTATCATACGGTTCATACGGCGCATATCCACAGACACAATCATGCGCGCTGCCTCGAAGGGGTTTGCCTCTACACCTCCAGTAACATTGGTGCCGCCACCAAATGGAATAAGAACAACATTGTGCCTCTGCGCGAGCTCCATCAGCTTCACGCAGTCGCCGTGTGAGTTTGGAAGGATAATGCAGTCTGGGGCACGCTCTACAATACCGCGGCGCACACGCCACAAGTCACGGTAGTTTTTTCCGCAAATGTGCTGCAAGCGGCTCTTATCATCCAGGCGCACTTGGCTCGCCTCGAGAGCGGCCTTAATGTCCTTGATAAACGCCTCGTTGTGAGTCGGCTTGTTCAGCTTCGCAATGGCCTCCTCCATAGTAATGCTCGGTGTCAGGGGAGGCAATTCACGCGGCCCGGTGCTGCCGCGGACCTCTTTATAAAGAAAGTCCATCAGATTCTTGATAGGCTTGCCATCGACGTGGCGCACCCAAAACTGGTTCTCCTCGTCCAGCTTCATTTGAGTGGATGGATTGCCCCATCCGTTCCACTTGATGTTCTCATACACCTCTTTACGTCTGTTGCCCTGACCTTCCTCAGCTGACATTTATCTGCGTTGTGTGGATGAACAGCTGTATTCCTACTAATAATGTTGAAAAAAAAAAAAAGATGGGAGATTTTTTTTTTAAGGCAGCAATGTAGCACGTATGTGTATATCACATCATGGCACAGTCTTCTTCTTTTCTTTTCTTTTTTAGCAACTACAATTACGTTGACAAGCAGTTCATTTATGTTGTTATTTTTGAAAGAATAAAAATAATGTGAAAATATGATCAGTGTGACAGAGGGAACAAAGAAGGACACATTTCGCTGGAGAAGATAACTATGACGTTGAGCGGCCACAAAAAATCCGAAGTACCGCCATTGTCACGTCGTACCTCCACCCACTCACCTCGCATGCTTCAAGGCTCTGTCTGGCACCCGCATGGTCTCCTCGCTCCATAGACACAATGCACCTGCGCAGCTGCTTCACCTTGTCCTTGGTGTCGTCAGGCACACCACGCTTGCTCATCTCTTCCTCCAGTGCCCCAAGACAAAACAGGGTCATCCGATGATTAAAGCCAAAGAAGGACGCAGTTTTTCGCCTGCGACGCGCGTCATGTGAATCAACGTCCTCGCGTAGCAACGGAAAGATGATTTCATCGCGAATAGATGAAGAGCCATTCAGAAGCATTGCGACGCGATCAAGGCCCATTCCCCACCCAGCCGTTGGTGGAAGGCCCACCTGAAGTGCCTTCAAGAACGTTTCATCCAGTAGCATGGCCTCATCATCGCCAGTGCGGCGATCAAGTAGCTGCTGCTGAAAGCGATAGTACTGCTCCTGAGGGTCATTGAGCTCACTATATGCGTTGCAGTACTCTGTCCCGTTAATGAACAGCTCAAAGCGCTCGCAAAGCCCTGGATGAGAGCTGTGTTCCTTGGCAAGAGGACTCATGAAGAGGGGATGGTCCGTCACAAATGTAGGTTCCACCACGCGATCTGTAATAAAGAAATCAATAAGTTTATCAAACATTTTGGCTGCGGTGCGCACACTCGGCAGTGGAATATTATATCGTAGCATGATTGCAGACATGTACGCGAGCCCTCGTGGGGTGTTTAGTTCCGTGGGCGGAGGCAGCTCTACTCCAGCCACGCGCTGGATCTCATCGTATACACTGACGCGCTTGAATGGCTTGGAAAGGTCAATTGTGGCCTGTTCCTGCGTCACACACGATGTGACAGTGACGGTCGAAGTACCATTCACACTCATCGCCATATGCCGCAAGATGTCCTCTGTCATCGGCATCAGGTCTCTATAAGTGTGGTATGCGGCGTAGAACTCGCAACTGGTAAACTCAGGATTGTGGCTGCGGTCTGCGTCTTCATTGCGAAAGACACGCCCAATCTCGTAAACACGCTCCACACCACCAACTACGCACTGCTTGAGGTGCAACTCTGGTGCAACACGAAGAAACAGATCAGCATTGTTGGCGTTGTGATGCGTCACAAAGGGCCTGGCGTTGGCACCCGAGGCCACGGTGTGTAGCATAGGAGTGTCAACTTCCACGAAGCCGCGACTATCGAGGTAGTCGCGAAGCGCGCGGGTCATTGTGTGACGACGGCGAAAGTGCGTCTGAGTAGTTGGATTGGTAATCATGTCCACAAAGCGGTAACGGTACTTGATATCATTGTCTGATACAGGCAAGAAGCCACGCAGATCTGGGCAGACAGTCTGATCCGCGCACACATATGGCGTGAGAATAGAAAGCTTTGTAGCATATAAAGAGAGCTCCCCCTTAACCGTGCGACCGGGATTGCCCTCAGCCCCAATAATGTCTCCGATGCGAAGCGATTCGCGCAGCTTCTTTAAGTCCTCCTTGGCAAATGAAGAATTGACCTGCCGTATCACCTGCAGCTGTTCTCCATCCCCGCGGATTGTAAGAAACAGAATGCGGCCCATGTCCCTTATGCTCGTCAGCCGTCCTCCAACACGCACTGCCACGTTCTCCTCCTTCGCCCCAGCATCAATACGTTCATACGCCCGCCTAAAGTCCATCAAAGGGAGAACGTTAGAAAAAGACGAATACGCGTCTGGGAAGTCTAACAATGTGCGCGGCGCCTGATAGGGCAATGTAGGGGGCTTCTCTGACACCTTAACATCGTCGGCTTCACCTTTCATTTTCTTGCCGTTCTTCTTAAAGGACTTCTTCATATCTTGTGTCGGTGCACGCTGAAGACTCTCAGCAACATTTGGCGACGGTCCTGAGTGTGGAGACAATGACTGAGGAGAAGAGTTGGCTACTGCGTATTGAACGGGTATCGAGGGAGCTGCAACTGGTGATGCGGCAGCTGCAGAGGCGCTCCTGAGAATATGCGAGATGCCGTCGCCAAAGGTGCGGTTTGTGCTCCATAGCGCTGGCAGCGCCTTGTGATGTAGATGCGACACACAAGCGGCGCGCACGCGCATTTTGCAGCAATCCACCAAGTGGCACTTAGTAACTAGCGATGTGTAATTTTTTAGAGAGGGTGGATAAGAATAAAAGGAAAGGAAAGAGAAATATCGCAAAAAAAGAGCAAGCAACTTGATTCTACAAAAATTATACAACTTTTTAAGTTTGTTGGTAAAGAGAAGAACAAAAGAGAAGAGAGAAAAAGAGGAAACCAGTCAGATGCACTAATGAACTTTGGGAAAACATCAATAAAGAAGAAGGGAAACAATGCACGTATCTACTCAGTGTCCTCCGCGTACGCGAAAGGGAAAAATAAATCATAAAAAATGCCCATAAACCCGAGCAGGTCCGCAGAATGGCGAAAAAAGAAGGTGAAAGTGTTTGAATATATAAAGTGCAGCAACGGCATTCTATTCACTCCCATCACAAGCAAAAAGGAAAAAAAAATCAAAAAAAGAAAAAAGCATCAACTTCATCATCACCGCAAATACTAATCGATAATTCTCTTCGCAAAAAAAGCACTCTTTGAAAACCTTCATATGCGCAACAAAAAAAAAGCGTCTCGTTACCTTCAAGACCTTTCAGTCTCTCAGTGGTTAAATCTTGTAATGCACGAAATAGAACTTGAAGCTGAGAGCCAGAAGCATGTGAAACACGCTGACAAACGCCACAATGCCAATAAACCATTTAGGCTCGAGGGAAGCTTTCCACATGCGCCAGAAGTTGGCGAGTAGATACCCCGTAGACCACAGACCGCCTACTAGCACAAAGACCCACTGAAGTGCGCTCACGGGGATCATGCAGAGGATGGCCACCAACAGAAAGATAAACATGCTGTAGCCATAGAGACAGACCGTGTCAAGGAGAGACGCAGGTAACTTCTTCCAGTACATGATACCCCACACTGCAGCCCCAAAGACAAAGCAGTAAAGATACATCACCAGAGACGCAACCGAAATAATTGTGAAGTCGTACTTCCACTTTGTGTTGGGATCGCGTTTCGTGTCCCGAGAAAACGCAATGCGGCTCATGATGTTGCCCACGACGCCCAACGTGATCCACAGCGTCGTGCACACCCAAAACGGACCATATAAGTCGGGTGCTCGTGAAAGGGTGATGCCGCCCTCTTGCAATACGCCCTCCGGCTGCTGTGACTGAGCGCTATCTATGTAGTGCCAGTTGCGGTCCAGCAGGAAATCCGGGGGGTTCATGGGAACGAGAGTGTTGCTCAACCGCAGCAGCACCTGCCGCGTAGTCACATCAAAGTACCGCTGGTAAAACTCGAGCTTCCAGAACTTGGAGGTAGACGCAACGGTAGTCTCTGCCTGCACCTGCTGCTGCTGCTGCTGCTGTCCCGCTGGGTCACTCCCATCGCCGCCTGGGCCAGCGTAGAACTGATTGGGTGTCTCCATGTCAAGTGGCTGGGTACTTCCAAAGAGCGGCGGTGGAGTCTCAGTGCCGTATCCCGCTGGGAGGGCAGCGTTGAACTGCGGCGGAGCGTAAGGGCTGGCGTTCACCTGGGAAGCATCCTCATGTTCTCTGAAGGGATCGGTAGGCACGCTACTCTCGTAAGGATTCGCCATGGACGTGCTGGTGCGTAATGATAAACGATAACTGATTGCTTGTTTGTTTCCGTTGCTTGTCCTTGGCTTAGCAATAGAATAAATATATATATATATATTTCAGCGGTATGTGCGAAAAGATAAAGGGAAGAAATGTTCTAGGCTGGTGAATGCAAACCTCGCGGTGTCGAACAGAAAGAATTTAATAAAACGGTATTTTGGATAGAAAAAAAAAATAAAAAGAATCCGCACGCGACTCACTCTAGAAGAACTACTAAGATAAGAAAAAAAAAGAAAAAAAAAAGAAATGGGCATCAAAAAAAGAAGTTTAAATATATATATATATATATATATATATATATGTATATGCACATTACCTTGCACATAAAAAGTAAAAGACAGACGCTCAATATAGTTTGATGCAGAACACATTTCCACCGCAAGCGTATCTATCTTGCGATTGAACAAATTGGATTAAGTCACTCCTGTAACTTACATTTTTTTATATATAAAATCTGTATCCTATCCCTCGCACACACTTCACGGTCCACTACAAGTTAGCGCGTTGACTACGTAAAAGAAAAAGATGTGATGCACCACGCACTCAATATTGAAAAATCAAAAAAAAAGGGGATGCATCAGTCCTAACCCACTAGCAAAACAAAAACGACGTACATAACTGGCCATAGGAGAGCAAGTATCGGCCATGATGTGGTGGTGCGCGCCATAATAAGCAACACGCTGAGGGGCATTTCATCACCTCCCTCTCCCCCCTCCATAATGAAAAAAAAAACCTGCAGCCGCGTTCATCACTTGCGAGCCCTGCGGAACGCTGCCATCCCCAGAGCGAGAGCGACTGCGCCAAGTCCCACTGCAACCACCAGCTGCTGTACAGGTTGCTTCCCGCCAACGATGTTGGCCGCCTCCTTGGCTTTGATCGCCTCATAGAGCTCCTTCTCAACGGGAAGCGTCATACGAGGGTTGTTGTACCACTCGACTGAGGTAAGGCTGGAAGGACTGCGGATTGCCACGATAAGGCCCCTGGCGTCGTCATCGGAAAGGTCGCAGGAAGTGAAGTCAATAGAGTAAATGTGCTTCATATTGGGTGCCTCGCGCACCAGCGCAGCACGTCCCACGTCGGTGACAACGTCATTGCAGCCAAGATCAAGTGTAGTAAGATGCTTGTTAGGGGTTTTGACCAGAGCCTCGGCAATGGCTTGGAAGCCGACATCGCCAATCTTGTTCACGGAGAGATTGAGAGAAACAATCTTAGACTCCTTCGAAAATATCAGCGTCGTCGCGAGCGCTACGGCGCCAATGTCGCCGATGCGATTGTCGCTGAGATCAAGCGACTCCAGCGAACGGTGAGAGCACAGCATGGAGGCGACAATGCCAGCTCCTTCATCCCCCAGCAAGTTAAAGGCAAGAGAAAGCTCCTTAATGGTGCCATTTGCGATGAGGCCGTCACACAGGGTTGGAAGACCGCGAGGGGTGATGTGATTGGTAACAACGTTCAGTGTTTTCAGTCGAGATTTGGCAATATACGTGGCCAGGCTGAAGAGCGCTGCGTCCTGCATAGCGTTTTCATTGACGTCCAGGTATTCAAGCTGTGGGCAGCACTTGCCTAGAGTCTCAAAAAGATGTATTGATCCTGTAGTACCCAACTTGTTGTCCTTGATGTCAAGCAGCTTAAGGTGCGGCATCTTCGCAATATAGGTGTCAATGATAGCAATAGCCATCTCGGGAGTGATGTTGTTGCCGGAAATGTCAAGAGACTTGACAATAGAAGGGTCTGGGATGTGCCCCGCCAGCGTCTCCATCGTGAGCTCCGTGTAACTTAGCTCAACCTCCGCCATCGTGTAGGTGCAAAAACTCAAGGTGCTTACGCGTACAGATATCTTTTTTTGTTGTTGTTGTTTTGCTTTAAAAGGACGTTATATATAATAATCGTTATTGCCGTGAGCGTTGAATAATAGTTGGATAAAAATAAACTTCTCTACAACAGGAAAAATGTTTCGTATAATTGCAAAAATATACACAACTTTATGTGTACGTGTGTGTGCGTGTGTGGCTTTTGGATAAACAGAGATGATAATAATGGCTATCGATAAGAAAAAAAGGAAACAGGCACGCTTCAACTCAACAAACAGGACCAAACCCCTTCAAGGAGATAGCCTAGATTCTTGAGCTCTGGAAAGATCGTAGGAGCAAAGCATGTACCTTCGTAGTTGATAAACAAAAAAAAAAAGAGAGAGAAAGGGAGCAAGGAAAATAAGTAAGTTAGAGGAAGAAAAGAGGAAAAAACATGCATTCGAGTCCAGATGCTTCGCATGATAGCAAAGTGAAATTGCTGTTTATTGCTACTCAAGCAGAATATGATTAAACGTAAAAAAAAAAGCAGTTATCACCACCTTCAATCCCGCTCAGCTTCACGCAGCCGCTACTACTGCTGTTGCTGCTGTTGTATGGGCATCACACCAGGTCAGGCAACGGTGCGCAATGCGCTTCAAACCAATACGGAGCCGCAGGCACAAAATGTAGTTATCCCACGCGTGTGGGTCCTCCTCCTCTTCGCTACCCTCGTCAGCATCAGAAACACGTGCACTGGCTGGTCGTTGTGCCTCAGCGAGTGCGTCCTCATCCTCCTCCAAGGTGCTACTAAACTGATCTAGCACGCAGCGCACCGTCTGTCGCACCGTATCTACCACTGCCTGCTCAGTCTCACTGGACAAACTCGTGAACGGACTACTACGCTCCATCGAGTCCACCTCTGTCCCTTGCGCCAAGTGGATTCGCAAAAGCCCCAGCAGCGCTTCACATGGAACACCTGAGTAACCAATCCAGCAACGCTTCGGTGCATACAACGCAAAAGTTGATACAAGGCTGAACCTACGTGTGTCCACAGGGTCGCTGCTTTCAGCTGGAGGTATCACAGCAAACGGAAAGGGAAGCTTGTCGTGTGAGTTGTCGTTCATCACAAAGCCGTAGAACTGAAGCAACTCCCAGTTCTGCAAGGGGCCATAGCTCATCCACAGCTCGCGGCCCACATCCGGCTCGCCAAGTGCCGCGCCGACTTGCATCACAAACTCCCCGCCGTCGGGCTCCACCTTGCGAAACAGTACGTCTGAATGGTTCGTATGATTCACCATGTCCGCCAAAGGCACAAGCGCGAGCACGACATCGTTGTCAACGTTCAGTTTGAAAGCTCGCGAATCGAATGTGGCCCTCGCCCACAGTAGTGCGTCAACTGTGAAGGCCGCACAGAAGGCCTCGAGTGACGTCGCGCATGGACTGGCCCTGGAGTGCAAAGTAGCGTGCAGCAGAGGCAACACAGGTTCAACCTGCGCGCAAAAGTCCGCTATTTGAGACTTCTTCTCGAGCACGTCGTCCAGTACGTCTGTGCCCTCAAACTCGCTGAGCTCCGAAAAGTGCCAAAAACTGGGCACCGTCGGGTAGGAGAGAGGACAGAAGCTAAGTAGCTGACACCAATGGGACTGAGTCACCCCAACCACATAACGCTCGTACACCAGGCAGAGCAGGAGAAGGGCTTCCTCACTCTCAGTGATGCTGGCAAGCTGCGAATGGCTTGCAAGAGCAGCGGCGAGTGCGCAGTGTGCGCGAACGCTAGCAGCAAAAAACATCTCCGTTCGTGGAATGCGCAGAAGATCGCCAAAAGCAGCGACAGGACGACTGCACACAAGTGACCCCTCGCTGTGGTCATCATTCTCCAACATTGGGATCACCGTCACCGCAGCACTCTCGCCGTCAGCGGAGACGAAAGCGCCACTTTCAAAAGATGCACGGACATCGTTGAGGCCGTTTACGTTGCGGGGCTTAATGCTGTTCTGCATGTACGCCTCTAGTGCTACCCGCAGCTCGCTTCTGTCCGCATGCTCCGCCACAAATCTGTACACCATCTTTACTGCAAGCTGCTCATTCCATAGATCTACACGCTGAGTGAAGGCATTGGCAAAGGCGTCCCCCATACACTCCCATAAGGTGCGTTCATCGCATGAGATTAGCCTCGCAGCTGCAAGAGCGCCAGCCAAGTCGCACTTTGCTGTCTCATCACCTGAAGGAAGTAAAAGCAGCTGGAGGGGGCTATGGCTGCTCGTGGCACAGATGTGGCGGCCCTGAGCATTGTCGAAAGCCCTTCGCAGATAGAAGAGCTTCATATCAGCGTTGTCACAAGCACTGAGGCGCTTGGCAAACCATTCAAGATCAGTCATAGCTGTAGTGGTAGTCATGTTGCATGTACTCGAGTCCTCGTAAAAAAAAAAAATTAATTAAAGCATAAAAGACAGCAGTATTAGGAAGAAGAAATAAAGACAAGTGGAAAAAGAAGGAGCAAAGGCAGAGAGCAACACGACAGTGACCGTAATTTCACAATACTTCAGAGAAAAAAGATGACAATATAGAATAAGGCGCGATAGTACAACTAAATGTTATCATTTTTTTGTGTTGTTTTGTGTGCGTACTTTTTTTGTTCTCTCTTTTTTTCTTTGGGGGGATCGGAACAAACTCAATAACGTAGCAGCCATTTGAACAAGAAAAATTGTGGTAGAAAACGAGAACACAACGAAAGAAAGAGTGAGTACATACACCCAACATTATCTAGTAATCAGCATCAAGTACGTACATGTCGTACTGATCTGAAAAGCGTGCTTTGAGGAGATCGTTATAGCGACTTCTAAAGAGTTCATACACCTCTGGTCTCTCGCGACGTCGAGCGTAGTACTTGCTATCCTTTGCCATCGACCGTATCGCAGCCTTTTGAATCTCCTTCACCATCTGCCACAGTATCTTCGCATTCACCCAGTTAAGCGCGCTTTGTGGTACATTCGGTATTTTGGGATCTATGGACATGATAAAGGATAGCCGTGTCTCAGTGGGAGACACCACTTTCATTTCAAAGCCGCCGTAGTTCACGTCGCACCGCACATTTCCTTGCCTCTTTGGAGGCGCGTGAATTCCCGGCGGCAAAGGATCCTCGTCTTCACGCAAGCTGTGCGCCACTATCACCACCCTGCCATTCTGATCTAGGTCGTCCACGCCGTATCCGTGAAGAAACACCTCGCGACTTGCAACTGGCCACGGGGCCTTGACTAAAAAGTACGAAGACTTGTGAAAGAGCGAAACGTCGCCTTGATTGTGCGACGAAGAGCACATTGGGAACCACTCGGAGAAGAGGTCAAGCTCCATAATAACACCGCATACGTAGATAACATTCACCCTTACATCACCAATTACCTTGAAGTAGTGATTACCTGAAGATGCGTCGTAGCGATAGAAAGTGCCGGTGCCGTTCGCTTCCGCACTTACGGTGCTCCACCCCGCCTTATCAGCGATATCGCACAGTAGCAACTGACAAGCATCGCTGCGCGCCTTTGCGGTGACGTACATGGGCGAAGTCTGAATGAAGCGTATGAACAGCCGCACGGAGAGCAGTGTAGGCACGGCAGCGCCTTGAGTGATGACACGCACGCGGTTCACAACAATATCACCGTCCACAGCAGTGGGGACCTCCTTCGTAGCATTCATGCATTGCTCAATAACGGCGTCCAGCCGCTGCATCACCTCAAAATGGCGCTCATAAGCAAAAAGATGCGTCGCGTACTTGACTTCGTGGCGCACCTTCTCACGTACACTCGCGGGTACATACTCTACAAAAACAATGAACTGTGTCATGTTCAGCGCAGCCTCATTGACTACCGGTTTTTGACGTGTTGTGCTAAACTTGTGGTCGCCTTCTGAAGGCTTGATTGGAGCGGCACCAGCTGCTCCTGAAGACATTATTCCGCGACTCTGGTCACAGCAATGTTACATACACAGAGAGAGAGAGAGGGAAAGAAAGAAAAAGACAGAAGGAAAGAAAGTCGTGGATGAATAAATGGAAAAAAAAATAGCTACAAAAAAGAAGTTCCGACATCTTCGATTCTGTTGCTACAACATTCCTTCCCCCGTTTAAACAGAAAAAATAATAGTTTTATAAAGATAGAAGGAGAAAAAAAAAAAACGCTGATAGAGGAAGTAGCGGCCATGAGTTCCCATGGAGCATAATACCAATAATAATGAAATGCCTTCTCGTCGAAACTTCGGTGGTGTAGGTATGTGTAAAACAAATACGTTTATGTGATGTCGCATTAGACTACGATACCAACCATGTACGTATGTCCCATACAACAACTAAAACTAAAATAAAAATGAATAATAAATAAAGAACAGAGAGAAGAGCACATGCGTGTCTGTTGCGCCTCTACTGCTTCTTAGGCTCGCTTATCTTTATGTTAGCCAACCGTTCCAATACGCCGACAACTGCGGAGTTATCCAGGTCTCCCTCACAGTTCTGCACCATGGACTGGAACAGCTGTGCGTTGACTGCGGTGCTGGGCAAAGGCACGCCAAACTCCTTGGCAGAGTCCATGACGATGCCCAGATCCTTGCTCTGCAGCGCTGCCTTGAAGCCAGGCTCCCTGTTGCCAGCAAAGAGGCGGTCAGGCTTTACGTCAAGCGTCCAGCACTGCGCCGCGCCACCTTTAATGGCCGAGATCACCTTGTCGCTACGCACTCCACATTTCTCAGAAAAGACCAAAATCTCACCCATGGCAACCATCTGTGCAGCCACCATAATCTGGTTCGCTGCCTTGCACACCTGGCCAGCGCCGCTGTCACCAATGTGAGTGACGCTCTTGCCCATTGCCAACAACACCGGGGTCACCATCTCCAACGCCGCTGCGTCACCGCCAACCATGATGGTCAGTGTGCCGTTCTTTGCGCCGACGTCGCCGCCCGAAACCGGGGCATCGAGAGCGCGAACTTGCTTCCTTGTCCACAGCGCCTCTGCAATTTCCTTAGCGGTAGAGGGCTTGATCGTGCTGTTATCAACAAAAATTGAACCAGGGCGGATGCCCTCTGCAATGCCGTGCTCCCCAAAAACTACGCTGTGCACATCGCAGGAGTCGGATAGATTTGTAAAGATAACGTCCACGGCCGCCGCCAGCTCAGCAGGTGTGGCGTATGCCTTCGCCCCCATGGCCACCAAATCATCGCACTTGGAGGCTGTGCGGTTCCACACTGACAGATCGAAGCCTGCCTTCAAGATATTTGCGGCCATGGACTTGCCCATGAGGCCCAAACCAAGATAGCCAATCTTCATCCTGGAGATAAACCGCGATCAGAGAGTGGCCCGATGTGAAGATATATGCGTGTGTAAGTTAAAACGGAAGTGAGTGCGGTTTCTCGTCAAACTGCTTTAAGCAAAACCTTTGTTCTCAGTGCTTCAGCAAGACAGCAAAGAAGAAAGAGCATGTAACGCCAGAGGAAAGTAAAGAGCAAGCAAGCAGGTGGAGAACAGAAGGATACCATAAGACAATAATTGAGGAGTATGCATGCCTGGAAAAAAAAGAATCGGGACACCAAAAATCGCCTGTTTGTTACTACGTTCTTTGTGGTATGAATGATACCTTGTTGCTGCTATCGCCCTTGCCATAGTCGCATCAATGCATTATCCTCTCTGTCAAAGCAAAAAAAAAAAAAAGAGGAAGGAAGCAGACAGGAGGTGATACCCCCGTCGCCACCATTACGACAACTTGAAGAACTCACGCCGTACGGCAGGAGGCAATCCTTCGAACTGAGCAACTGGTGGTATCTCCAGCACGCTCTCTACACCTTCCTTCTTAACTGCCGCGGGTGTATTTACGGCTTCAAACTTGGAGTGGTACATGCGATACGCAATAGTTGGAATGCGAGCTGAAATGCCAAGCCGACCTCGCACTGCGTTCATGTGCGTAGCCATCCCCATGGTGTGCGTGAAGATGCATATGCGGACAGGAACAGGTGGCTTTGCCGCTGCCGCCGCCTTCACAAAAGGCAATCGGTCTGCTGCGGTGGGGTTTGTATTATCCACGACAACGCTTCTGCCGGCTTTTAGGCACTGCTCGACAAGCGCAACGCACTTTTCTTTCGTTTTGAGAGTGTCACGATTTGCGTGTGCGTAGCCGAAGGGGGCAAAGTAGCGTGTGTAGAAGGTGCTCTTGCCGCATCCCGGGTAGCCGACAAAGAGAACCACTTCAGGAGTGTCTTTCCTCGCAAACATGGGCACCTCACCCGTTTGCACCTCCCCCACAGCGTTGCTGGTGATCGTGCGGAGTGTCAAGTGCGCATACGAAGTCGGCAGACCCTTGAGCTCGTCGGGTGTTACGTTACCCCACTCAAACGGCACCGTCGAGGCTCCAGTAGAGTTGATGAGTTCGGCGCTCAGTGATGTGTTGCTGCTGCTGCTCGAAAGCAAGGAGGCTTCGGGAGCAAGAAAAAATTCCTCTGGAGTGAGAAAAGGTAGACAGACGTTGTAGGCAAACGCACGATCAGAGCAACTAAAGTCTTTCGCTCTCCCAGCGAGCGTCTTGATGTGGCGGCCAGCCGCATCGCCAACATAAAAGCTATGAGAGTGGCAGTCGAGCACTGTGACCCCACGTGGTAGTGGTTTGACGCCTTCCTCAATGTAGTGCTGGATGAGGCCCCACATAGACGTGTTGGGCTTGCGCCACTCATCATCGCGTGTAGCAATGAAGACGGCGAGTGGCATCTTCAGCTCCGTGCTGAGACGGATGATCTTCTCCTTGACAGCGTTTGCTTTCGCCGTGTTCCACTTGTCCCCTTTACCAATCCCAGACTGATTACTCAGCAGTGTCACCATGAAGCCATTCTTGTGCAGCAGGCGTAGGTACTTGGGCACATTGCTGTGTGTCCACTTCCAGTCAGCTGGGTCATCCTTTGGGAAAACTTTGCCTGTGCTGGGCATAATAATCGTGTCGTCCATGTCGAACGCGGCCACCTTCGCCACAGCCACACCGTCTCCCTTCTTTCTATCGACCCCTTTTGATGCAAAGACGCTGGCCTTCACCATATCAGGTGTGGGGGGCAGGCAGAGCACTGCGTTGCTGTGTAGTGAGACCCACTCTGATCCCGCGCGCGGTGCCTCTGGCGGAGGCGGGGGAGGAGAGGAGGAGCGACTACGACTGCCGCTTGGGCTTCTAGAACGTTTCTGCGCTCGAGACGGAGATCCCATCACGACGCTAGTGATTCAGAGACCTAAAAGCCATTCAGGTTCAAAATGAACGGCAGAAAGCCAATATTTTTTTTTTAAAAAAAAAGGGAATAGTAAAGAAAGAGAAAGATAATCAGCTTAGCAATTGCTCATGGATCCGCAAGGAGAAAAAACAGTATCAAATTTTAGATACACGGCGGAACCAGTTAATTGTCTCTGTTCGGTTGTTTCTCTTTTCAGTATTCGCTTTTTATACGTGATAGCCTCTTGTGCCAGCTGTGCCTTCAGCGAGACTATGTCCTTCCCTTTTTTTTTTCTTTTAGTTACGTGTCTGTGAAAAAAAAAAAAGACGTAAAGTGAGTTCCCCGTTACATCTTCTTTCGAAGCTCCACCTGCAATAGCTCGAGCTTCTTGGAGACGCCAAAAGTGGCCTTGAATACCTTCTTAAAGTCATCAGGAGACATCGCGATGAACACGCGCACGTCAATCTCCTCGCGCGCAAGCACTGGGGAAAGACCACTGAGATTCTTCTTTGCGAAGATAGACTTCATAAGTGCCACCCCTGACGCCCCTTCAAGCTCCGTGCTTTCATCTCGTGCACCTTGTTGCTGCCTGTGGTGTTGCTTTTCAGTACGTGCAGCCTCACGGTCCTCCTTTGCAAACTCGTCGCCTTTAATCTCCTTTGAAGCGGCTCCTTCAGTCTCTGTCGGAGCAGTGGTAGGTGGTAAGCTGAGCGCCGCATGCGTGAGTGCAGCTGCCAACTCCCCGAGACCGTCAGCTGCTGCCCACTCCCGCACCTCTGCCTTGACGCCTCCCTCTGTGGGTGAAGATGCCGTATTGACGCAAACAACTTCGGTCAGTATGCGATCCAGCAGCGCTCCACTCCACCTTTTCGCATCTCGCGCTGTGTCTGTCTCAAGCCTACGTGCCAGTCGGCTCCTCAGCCCCTCCAATCTTTCACAAGCACTCTCCAGGCCCTCGACACAGTCTGCCGCATTGCCCGGAAGAGCTCCGTAACTGCTGGTCAGTACATGCTGCACCCCTGAAACTCTAGAAAAACTGTGGCGAATGCTCGCGACGTGCTCCTCTACGCGCCACGTGTGCAGCAGTGGGCTACCGCGCGATGCCAACTTGCTTGCCATGAGAGGGGGGGTAGGCAATAAGAGCGAGGTGGAGGCCTCCTGCATAATGCGCGGAAGCCACGGTACGTGTTGCACCGCTACACCGATGTGCAAAGACTGGAACGCTGTATCATACCAGTACACTGGCTGCTCAATGTAGTGCACGGGGTAGTGCTTGCGAGCCTTCTTGAGGCGCTCAGACTGATGTGGGTTGGCAACACACAAGGCACGTAGCACGCGTGGCGAGTGGGAAGCACTTTTTACTTCTTCCACTGATGATACGTCACGACTAACGGGGAGAGTATCGTTGTCCTGCACCGTGTGCACCCGCGCACCTCCAAGATCTTGCGTGTTAGAAGCAGCTGAGAGGGCTGCAAACACAACAGTATCCCTGATGGCTGTGTTGTCATTTTCTAAAATTGCAGCTCGCACGCCGCTAAAGAACGTCTCGTCGGTGAAGAAGGCAGCCGCAAAGGCGCTGCAAGAGACCGTAATGTTCGGGTACAAGTCACACAGCACCTTCAATGCCAGACCGCTGTCACTGTGCACGTCAGTGAGCGCGATAGACTCGAGGCCTGTTAAGTAATGTGCGTTACGCTCCAGAAACGTGCGGATCTCCGCCTCTGTGCGGCACCGCGGCAAGCCAACCATGACGCTCCGCACCGTCCCTTCCCGACTATAGCTGTAGTCATCTGCTACCGTGCTGCTGAGCACGTACACGCCATGTGTTGCAGGAGCGCCATAACCGCAGTCAAGCAACCGGGTGGTGTGGCGTAGTGATGTGGCACTAGGGGCATTGTCGCATGTTACATATAAAGAGGGCGGCGCGTGGCGCAGGTAGGCGGGACTGCGCTGCAAAATGCTGATTCGCTGAGCCAAAGACGCAACGGGCCCTGCTGAGGCCACGCTCAGTGTACGCAAGCTTGTGTGCATATATATGTGTGTGTGTGTGTGTGTGTGTGTTGACAGAGTAGGAAGCGAGATAACTTTACCAAGGTGAATGCACCTTTTTTTTTACTCTTGCTGTTCTCGCCTGCACGCACTACTTCAATAAGTAAAGATTAAATATACTAACAATCTATTTTGTTGATGAAGTAACAGACAGTAGTCACAAACAGTAAAAGGAAAAACAATTTTGAAGAAGTGAAAGCATTTAGTAGTTGGGCTAATCCACAACCAGCGCACACGCAAGGAGGCGAAGGCCCTTTTATTGATTGGCCCACACATTAAGTGTATGAAAGAGGAAAAAAAAAAAGGTGATAAGGGGTGGGACGAAACTCCCGTAAAGTTTGAGTATTCCTTCAAGAAAAGACATATAAACATGGAAGAGGCTGGCATTCATCCTTTCTCACCCATGATTTATCTATAAGTCGCTTTTTTGGTTGTTTTGCTTTTCATTATCTTTAAAGAAAAATGTTATTCAGTTGATACACAAGCAACATCACACTGTCCCTGAATGAAGAAGGAGGGAAAAAAAAATACTCTGCGTCTACAATTGTAGTTGATATTCGCTTGTAAACACAACCAGGACGATAAGTAAGCAAGGGGGTCCCTCTCCTCCTCGATCACTTGCGCCACGGCTCCTTCTGGGACTTGGCGTAGAAGCCGCCCATAGCACCGATAAACACACCTACGACAGCACCAAAGGTAGAGCCGCCTTCCTTGCCTCCATCAATGACGCAAAGCGCACCACTGGCGGTGGCGGTGGCGATAGTGGCTAGAGCAATAGAGGGCGTGACTGGGGTGACGATCAGATGAAACAGCCCAATGGTAGTTACACTGGTGGCCATCGCAGAGCAGGAGCCCAGCAAAACCTTGTCTGTAAACTGGCGGCGGGGGAACGCTACAGCACACGGCATCGCACGCTGCAAGGCTGGAGTAAAGACACGGTGGTGACGAAGCATCTCTGACAAAATTTGTGTTCAGGTTACTTTTTTCACGTATTGTTACCCTTGGTAGAAGTTAATGAATGTTGCAATGGCAAAGTTATAACGCGGATCCACTAAAGTGTAGTTTGCTACTCTACAAGGAGTTTTTAGTAGATGAAGATTTAAAAAAAGAAGAAAAAAAAAAAAGATGAAACAAGAAACAGCAGAGAATAGTATTTTTCTAATATCTCCCCTTTTTGAAGATGTCAAGATACACATTAAAAAAAAAAAAAAAAAATGTCCCTGAAGACTTGCAAAATTAGTGAATGTGAGGACGATGAAGTGTACATAGAAAGGGAGTGACTAAAACATCCCCCACCTCTCTCTCTCTCCTCTTTTATTCAAAGACGCTTTTATTATCATTATTATTTTATTTTTTTGTATAATAAGTGTGGCACTTGCATTAACTTTGTGTCCAGTTGGACTTACTATTTACTCGACCTGTGTGTGTGTTGTATCAAATGAAATGGACGCCATTCTTCGTAAAGTGTCCCAGCATCAGCATGAGCGCGTCCTCGTCCAGTGCGCGGCCACGCTTGCTAAACATCTCATCCGCCATGACGCCGTCCAGAAGCACTCTGAACTGCTCTAACGACATATCATCCGCTGATTTCCCCTCCATCTTTCTGTAGCTCAGGTACTTCTCGTGCAGCGTCTTGAGTGCCGTCTTGGTACGAAAGACAGACGACACCTTCTTGTTCTTACGATTAAAAACCATTTTAACCATGCCATCCCACTCCTCGAAATCAACAGCCGGCTGCGGATACTTTGGGTCGATGCGGATGACACTAGACTCTACCTTTGGTGGGGGATTGAAGCTGTTCTTGCTAATCTTCATCAAGTGGCTGCAGCGCGCCAGAAGCTGAGCGTTGACGGAGAGACGGCAATACGCCTCACTACCAGGCTGCGCACAAACACGCAGTGCAAACTCACGCTGAAACATTAGCACCGCACACTTGAAGGTAGGGTTCTTCAGCAACTTAAATACCAGAGCAGACGAGATGGCATAGGGAACGTTCGCAACGCACTTGTCAAAGTAGGGGAACTCCTGCTCTAGGCAGTTGCCGCGAATCACCTGCAGCTTCGCCGCAAGTGGGGTGCCGTGAAATCTCTTGTTGAGCTCAGCCACCATCCTAGGATCAATTTCAAAGGCAATCACCTTCTTGGCAGTCTGAAGCAGCTTCTCTGTAAGGTTACCCGTACCGGGGCCAATCTCAATCACCACATCCGTCGACTTGATCGCTGACTTCTCCACAATGGCGGCAATAACAAGAGGATTCTTAAGAATATGCTGGCCGAATCCCTTGTTAAAAACCATACCAGACTGCCCTCCACCTGTCTTCACCCCGGTTGCTGCCTCCTTCTTAGACTTGTGCCCCTGCAAAACACTCTTGCCAAGCGTGGTGACGTTTGTAGAAAACTTGAGCTTGCGCGCGGCGGTCTGCATGGGCTGGGCTGAAATGACACCCATGGGCACAGGTCTAGGGGCTTTTGGCATTTCAAAGTTTGTGTGTGTGTATCTTTGCGTGCTTTTGTTCAAGTTGGGGAAATGTAAATCTGTTAAATTCAAGTATAGCCTGCTCTGAAGATACAAAAAAAAAAAAAACGAGAACTGTTCGCCTAATAAGGAGCAGTGGTCCACGTTTGCAAATTTCTTTCCTTTTACCCACACACTATCTCAAATGAGTTCCCTAGATGTGGGTTCAATATGACCCCTCCTATACCTTTCCCCGTTGCGCGATGTATCATGTAAAGGAAAAAAAAAGAGACAAAGGGATGGTTAAAATAATTTTAAAAAAAAAAGTAAGTGATTCGTCAGTCACTGTTTACAAGCATAATGGCTAGTAAATATGGTTCCCATCGTATATGCACAGATTGAAAACATGGTGTTCGTATGTATGTGGGAACGACTAAAAAAAAAGGAAGATATATAAAGACGTCACCTTGTTTTTTTTTTCATTTTTACAGCCATAATTTTCTGTTGTTGTTGTTGATGTTGACAAACGATAGCTTTATCTCCCCCAAAGTTGTGCAAAGAACTTTACAAAGTACGTGTAGCAAACATACACGCTCCACGAGTCCACGCCCCCACTATCTTCCTCTCAGTGAAAGGATAGCACAACAACAAGAAAAGCATGAAAGCACATGTGCAGAAAGTAGTGCCACCCGAATGCAGTGTATCGTGGCTACTAAAAGAAACTATTTATGTAGTTGACATCATAGTCTCCATTCGCCTTTTTTTTTTTCTTCTTCCCATAGTGCCAAAACCCGCCTGATTTTCTTTTCACGTGTAAATGTGAGTCCTCTTTCGCAGTAGTAGCACCAGCACCAGCAAAGCCCAAAATGAAGGACAAGAAAGCAACGGTGCCACACTACTACGCTTTGGGGCATTATGTGTAACAGATATTCCTACCCCTCCCTACCCTTGCACACGCGTTTATACAAAGTCATGGTTTTTTTTCCTTTCAAAGAACAATCAGCACTGCGCACAAGAAGAAAAGGTTTAAAATGCCTTACATAAAGAAAAAAAACCCTCAATCCATTCCATCAATGCTATGCTGAGCAGACTAACATGGCAAAAAAAAAAAGAACAATCAAGAAGAAAAAAGAGAGCCTTCGAAAGTACGCCAACTACACTGTAGTTCAAACTTGCTTCACTAATGGACAGGTGCTTATTCAAGGTGTGCTCGCATGTATGTACGCATGTGTGCACGACTGCCTATTGCGATGAGCACAACGCCAAAAAAATAAAATATGCTCATGAAGATTCATTACTTTCCATCAACTCTGACAAATGGCTACTGAGCTGGTAGGCATCCACGTGTCTACGCGGCACGTCCATCGCAGCGGCATCGCCTCCATGCCTATGAACTGGGTGGTCCTCACTCACCTCTGCGCTACCCAGTGACCCCGCAACTCGTGAAGAGGGGGCGGTGAATCCGCTGTCCTGCGTCTCCCATGTTCCATTGCTAGGACCCCTCACTAGAGTACCATGTAGCACAGGTGGAGACGACTTTGCCGCCGTTGGCGCCGTCTCTTCCCTGTGATCCGCAACAACGGGCGGCAGAAGATCTGGCCTAACAATAGCTAGCGGCTCTTCACTAGGGCCATGGCGCGGGATGAGGGGAGGTGTATTCCCCGGCCTCACCGTTGAGCACGCTACGCAGCGCAGAGCGGAAGGCGCGTTCAAGTACGTGCACGCGTGGCAGGGCCATACCTCCGCCGCTGCAAAACGAATAGGTGAGAGTGGTCGCATGGTACCGGCTGCCGTAGTGCTACCTGGCTCCTCTTTCGGGCTAATCATAATTATATCGTGTTCAGTGGGCCTCTGAAACTGCACGTGGTGTCTCTGCACGTTCAAAGATCTCATAAGGCTCTTGTGTGTGCGGGACTCATACATGTGCGCCAGCTGACACAGACGTGCCAAAGCCAAGTCATCAACAAACATACGAGAGTATTCAAGCAGTGTCAAACGTGCCAGTCGTTGTGCTTTTCGTTGAGCGTCGCTCTCGCATCGCTTGATAGCCACCTGAAGAATACGTTCCTGCACCCCTGCCGCATGCGCCAGCTTGAGGTGAAATCCATAGTTACAGGATCCAACTATGCGCTCCAACACAAGCAGCGCACCATACACAGTATCGGGATTGGAGGACGAGAGACGTTCCTTGAGGTAGCTCAGAACTAGTGTAGGGTACCCATCTGCTACCTTCACGCACTCCCCTATAGTACGCTCATCGCGGATCGCTATGGCATCGCTCACAGTCCGGTTAACGCGATACTTGATTCTGGCGTCAGAGAGGGCGGTTTTGATGAAGTTCATTTTTACATCCTATATAATGTGTGGAGAGAGGGCAATGCACAGCTAATTTCACGGGAAAAGAGGGGGGTAAAATATAGGTTTTTGAACACCTTCGACTAAAAGAGAGATTATATGTATGTTTTGAGTGTGTGTGTGTGTGTGTGTGTGGTACTGCAGGTACAATATTTTTGAAGAGGAAAGATCAGAGTAAGAAAGAACGCATATAAGGAGAGTCACACGAACGTCTTGCAGGTGAGTAGCAATGCTTAAAAGAACATATCCTCAATGTGAACGCGAGAGGTTTCAAGCAACAAAAAAATATTTAAAAAAGTGATTATATGAAACGATAGAAGCAAAGTGATACTGTGAACAGAGCGTGTTTGGCATTCTCCTTCTTCGTCCCAAACGTAACATTCCGGGCTAACGTCACCCACCAAGTGCTCTCTTTGCGAGCACACTTACTTACTGTCTCTCTGTTTATCTCTCACATATGAAAGATGAAAGAGAGAGAGTTAAAGAAGAAGTAATAATAAATGTACGTCTTCAGCATTCTCCTATCACTATGTAGTTAAGATTGTTTTCCTAGTTTAACTAGCTGCGCCAAACCTCGTCCTGGAGAGCCGCCGCCGCCTCCATCCCCCCCCCCTTCCATCCATCTACGATCTGCGAGAGTTAGAAAAAGCAGGGGCGGAGCTGGTGGCAAACTCATACTGTGGAGCCTCCGCAACGTAGTCTGGTGCCTGCACCCACAAGATCGACTGAGATGGCGATGGGGCCGCGGTAAGTTCTGGGTGCAAGTACTCTGTGTAGCGACGAGAGAAAATGTCGTAAAGAGTCATCATAAGAGCTGGAGGCACGGCGTGCAGTAGCGGCTTGGAGGTGAAGAATCCGTCGTATATCTTCGTGATGCCGTGGCGTCGGCGAAGTTGGGCAATCAGAGCCCGGTATGTGATGCGGCTACCGCGGACATGGCTGTTGGAAACATGCAGCTGCTGCTTGAGAGAGAGGCACGGGTACAACAGCAGCGTCCCCACAACTGTAGCTGCGTGGCAGTAAGCAAACAATACCAGCGAATGACGATAAACACCATCGTAGCGTAGAGCGTTGTAAATACCGAACTGAGCTCCGTACTGCAAAGCACGGCCTGACACAGCAACTCCCACGCCTTTATACACGCCTAGCAGGATGGCGGGCTTCTCTTTCAGCGCAGTCACGAGTACGTCCATGGGACCCTTGAAGGTGCGATGCCCACGCTGCATATCAGCAGTGGCTCGTAGGACGTCGTACGGGTGGCACGTAAAGGCATACGCGACTCCGCTGAGCGCACCAGCTAAGAACCCGCTTGACGTGTTTGAAATGGATAAAGAAGAGTGTAACGCATTGCGTATGCCCGCAAAGAGCGCTAGAGAATAAGTGTACTCAGCAGTGGAGAGCGCAATAGACCGGCGGCCTCCCCACCAATGTGTACTAAACAGGACTCGAAAGAACTCTGCCCGCTTGTCAGAGAGAAACACACGGTTGCTCTCTCCAGGTACGTCGCTCAAGAAGTAAAAACGTTCGAGATTATTGATAGGGCGACCTGCGCATGATGCGGTAAGTGATGCCCCTACCATCACTGCTGCATGTTGAATGAGCGTCAGACGTGGCTCTGTATAGCCAGTGCGACGAGCAATGGGATCATCAAAAGAAGTTTGCGTTCTATACCCAAATGTTGGATGATACCCGCCGTTAGTAAATACTGGCATTATGCCAATGATGAGAAGCTCATGCACTAGCCCGCTTGCATCTACTTTGAAAGAAGAAAAAAAAAGAAGAGAAAGAAAAAAAAAGGGAGATAAAAAAAAGAACTTTAAAAGGAAAAGAGTTAGTAAATAATGTGTGGTATCAACAGCAAATAGAAACTTTTTATAGTCTCTATTCTGCGGCATCAATGATTAACCAAAGTAAACAGCAAATTCTCTCCTTTGTGTTTGTTTGTGTGGTATTCCTTCTCGTACAAACCAAGAAAAGAAGCAGAGAAAATAACAAAAATAACTCGTCACATACTCGTCCATCACAAAATAAAAAAGATACAACTGCGTCAACAGTAGAAACAAACAGCTCTCGAAAAAAAAAAAAGCAACGAGGACAGAGAACAGCAAAAATACATAAGCACAGAAGGAAAGGTGTTTTTCACACACGAATACACACAGGAAGAAACCACAGCACTTTTTATTTACTTTGTTTTTCTCCCTTCCTCACTAAGCGCCTCAAGCAGAGGTCTCTTAAGGCTCAGGCAACAAGGTTCGGCACAAGGGGCACTCCATGCGCTCGTCCATCCAGCGAAGCAAGCACGACTTGTGAAACAGGTGGTGGCAAGGGGTTTGCCAGAGTTCGTCTGTGTCATCCCACCCTTCTTCTAGTGGATTGCGGCAGATGGGGCACAGCGAATTTTCCTGTAGAGGGATCAGCTGAGCCTGCACCGTGGTCGTGTACACGTGGCGCCACGGCGTCATCCATCGAGGGAGGATATGGCGTTTGTTGATCATACGAAGTGCAATGAATATTGTTGTAAGCAGCACCAAGCACCGCAAGGCCCAATACGCTATCCGCTTGTCCTCGTCAAGAATCCTCCAGGGAAAGGAAGGAGCCATGAACGTGTCAGACTCCGCCACTATGGCGAGTGGGAGAAACAGCAAAGAGGCGCCGCCTATCAAAAGTGGGACGGTAAGGCCAGTAACGCCGTCAATAACAAAGATGGAGTGCAACGCCTGCGGGAGCCACAAGGTGAGTGCTGCTGTCATCAATACCCACCCCGACGTAGCGTACTCTCCCAAGAAGGAAGTTTCGCCTCCGCACCATATGCAAAGGTATATAATAACGATAGTGCGCATGCGAGTACCCGCAGAGACGGCCTGGTCCGTGCCCTGCAGCTGCTCGTTCTCTAGAAGTGTGACCGCAAAGCAGGTCGCAACTAGTCCAAAGAAAAGCAGTGAGGTGAGCACCATTACGTTTCGGTTAAGAGGATAAGCACGTGCGCCAAGAAACACGATAATGGTGTAATCCACGTAGGCCCAGAAGAGAAGGAACAGCAGCTGGCCGATGCTGACGTGTAGCGAGCGACTGCGTGAGTTGCGGGTCCACAATATTTGGCTAGTAATACCAATCGTAAAAGGAACGCCAAGCAGTACAATACCGACCAGCAGAAACAGATTGCAGGACACGAGGAAAGCATTGTATCCCTCCATGCCCGAAGTAAACAGGTCAGGTAACACTATCGCGTCTCCACAGGTTGAAATCATCTCTGGACTTCCTTTGCCATCACCAACGGGAGAATGCAACAACCAAAAGCACTGCCAAGCAGCAAACACGGGGCCCTTCACAGCTGGAGCACTAGAACTCTCGTCAGACGATTTCTTTTTGTTGCTTCCCTGCGATCTAGCGTCCATCTGGTGCGCGTGCACGGCCGCAAAGAGTTCTACCGCCTCGCTACTGTTGAGAGCCGCGTTGCTGTATTTGGCTACTAGTACCGCCTCCCGCCCATTAGGATCAGCCTCAAACATCGCCAGGAGGTCCCTCGATGCGCTTGCTGCATACCCAAACGCGTACATTTCTGTACTATGTTCTTCAGGCAGCACCGCTTGAAAGTTGACTTTCGTTGCTTCGGACCAGAATTGCCTAGACTCCTGCGCTAGCAAGAAAAGGTACATCTTAGACCACCCGGTGTGCTGCTGGGTGTATGTCTTCGCAAATATCGGGAAGATATTAGCGCGCATGCCATCCGCGCAATCTCGAGAAGACGCAATCGCAGATGCTGGTCTCGACTCCCATATTTCGCAGAAGGCACCATCACTGCGTTTTTTGTTGCCTTGTGGACACTTCTCGTTCTCGGGCAGCGTACCAGTCTTGTTCTCTATGAAAGTCAGCTGCGCACCGTCCTTGTTAGACAGACGTGCCCAGCCTGCTCCGTCAGCACCTCGATGCTTGTGCTTTGCAAGAGTTAAAAAATTTCCAGAGAACTGTGCCCATGGTAACGCTGAAGACATGCCAAAATGCCGCCACCCGCTGCTCTGTGCAGCCTGTGCCACCTCGTCTCCAATAACCGGAAAATCAGGTGTCAACATACTTAGGCACAAGACGAAAGCCATCATAGTTGCTAGCGTCAAGGCGTAGCCAGCCGCCGCTCTCATCATCTTGAAGGAGAAATTTTTTTACAAAAAGAATGACAAGACTCAAAATAATTCCTTTTTTTTTGGATGCCACGTTTTTATGTGGCGTGAAATATACTGATGATAATGACAAAAGTAAAGTGTAAGCACCCTGGGTAGTCGGCTGTTGATCAACAGGGAGGGAAAGGCACTCGCGCACAAACGAAAAGACGACAGCAAGATGCTATATGATTGTACTAGAGAATTATGCCAGGCAAAAAAAAAGAAGAAGAAAAAGCAAAACGATCGAAAAGGAGGAGGGAAAGCATAAATATTAATAAATGCATAAATGGAAATCATTATGACATAAACTGTGTAGACAATAGTCCCCTTGTGTGCTCACACCCACCACAGCTAATGTTCGCAGCAGAAGAAAAGGAAGACCCCCCCCCCTCCCTATTTCACTACACCACACAACATCATTGTCTGATATCAAATACTTTTTTGTTCTTGATGTCGAGGTTCTCATTACATCGCATTCTCTAAGTATATATATGTATAACATGGAAAAGCTCCACTCTCAAAAAGAAAAAGAAGTTCTATGTAGAGTACGCGTACAACATCACCCACGCCAAAGGAAAAAAGATAGCCAAGAAGGCAGAAAAAATAATTTTAAAAAAACGAGAACTTTTAGCAAATATCACATCAATTTGTCTCGTTTTCTTTTTTCTTTCTATCTTTCCTTTTTGTTTCTACTGCTGCTGTTGCACAGCACCATCACCACATCCGTCGCTGTATGAACACGTGTCCTTTCAGTCAAAGTACATCCGGAACTGCTCCATACACTGGCGGGTCACTTCAAGGCCGCGACGCACAAATAAATCGTTGAAGAACTGCACCACGTCACCCTCCACCTGTGCCGAAGGGCGATCAAAGCGCCTACCCGCGCCAACTAAGAAGGAGGCCACTGCGTAATGTATAGATGGAGGTTCATCAGCTGCGTTGAGCCTGAAGGACGCCGCCTCCTCGGCAGGACTGCTAGTGCCGCGGCCCCCAGCTGGAACGGGGAGTAGCCCGAGGACAGCCGTCAAAGTGGCCAGTTCCTCAGCAGTGAGGACGGCCACAAGAGGCTCCGTGAGATCCACGCGCGCGGTCGGCATCACCTTCGGGTGGTCCGAAAGTGTGGTAGAGTAAATAGCATACCACGCGTCCATCGCGAGCGCCGTCAGTTCCTCGTGAACACGAAACTCATCCGAATCCTCAAGACTGCCAACTCCACGTCCACTGTCTTGCCCACGTCGAGAAGCATCGTCATGGCCCACTGAACCTGCATGCTCCGCGTTGCCAATATCAGAGGGGTCTACCGCCTCGTCTCCCGCATCGCAGATAGCGATGAAAGACTCATGCAAAGGGTGCTGTGGGTTACGACGAGGGTCCCTGGATCTGTCATCCAGATTCATCTCGTCCATGTCAAGGCCTTGCATGTCGAGCGCCTTAGCCTGGCGCTTGTGTGAGGCATTCACATTTAGAGCAAACTCAAAGTCACGAGCCGTGTTGAAGAGCTCGTAGTCAAGCGCAAGCAGTTGCTTCTGACGTGTCCGATACGCGCGCAGCTGCTCAATGCTGGCTGCTCCCTTGTTCACCACCTCAGTGCGCATGTTGAACGGAACAGGCACGCGCAGGTTGCTAGGGTTAAGGCTATCCGCTCCAACGCGCACACAGCTACACCACAGAAGCCACATGCGTCCCTCATCATCCGTCTTAAAGTACAAGTTGAGACGCGTGATGTGCTTGTGCTCAGTGATGTAGAAGTGCTCCGCGATATCTTTACATAGAGCGTCAATTTGCCCCTTCGTCTCATCCGCCACCAGCGTCTCCGAGCTCAAGTAGGCAGCGCCGTCATACGTGGCCACCCGCTCGACAAGCCCTATCGTGTGGTCATCTAATCTGTGTGCGTTGGTGCGCTTGTACACCGTGGTCATCAAAGGGGACCAGAGCACCTGCAGCTGGAAGTTGCGTCTACTTGTGCCCTCTCCTTTCGGCACTACAAACTTCTGCAGTACGCCATCAGGTTTCCTGCGCTGCTGAAACAAAAACGTGTGCAGCGTCTCCGCGGTAAAGAACTCAACATACGTGAGCAGTTGGCCCGCGTACATGCCGCTCCGTTTTGCCTTCTTGCTCAGGGCGTCGCTCCACTCATCCTCCACGCGCACAGACGTGTGAAAAAACTGGGCGACTACATCGCACCCTTTACTGGCTTTGGAGAAGTGGTTATACATTGTTTGTGCGTCTAGTGTCTTGCCTGGACGCTTTGCAAGCTCTCTATTCTCCGTATCATAGGTATACCACGCACGAGGAAAGTTGTGGTCAAAGACAACCGTGTCAGGCAGGCGAACTGATGATAGCGTATGCTCGCGACCCTTAATGTTCTTGTGTAGGTACTGATACAGAAGCGGGCAGAGTCCATCATCTTCAATGACGTGGTGCTTCGTCCATTCTTCTGCGTACGCTACAGTGATACCGGACATAGAGGACTGGTACCCGCTGGCGTACCTGGGCACCTCTGGGGGTATCGGCGTCAACCCACTACTCATCCTGCTTTACAATATGTATTCGTGTGTGTATGTGTATGTGGCTCTACTTAAAAAAAAAAAATAAGAAAAGCTAGCCGGGTTGTGTCGCGGTATATATACTCTAAATGTGTGGCAAAGGCCAAGTCTTGCAAGGCTGCAACGAGTTTTATATATATGTGTGGACACTATATGCTTTGCGCACGCACACTCACGTGGATACTACAATTTGTTAAATAGAAACAAAAAAAATAATGAAGAACAACAAAATGCTTGAGATAAAAGTGCAAACCAGCAGTTGTGCACTTTGAGGAGTCTTTATGTCATTCGCTCAATCTCTGCTTCGCTCACCGAGAAGAAGATGTATAGAAAAAGCCAGTCAAGAATCACAGCGTTGTATCTGTGTCTTGCTGGTATATACATTTAAAAAAAAAAAATGGTGAGAGTCACAATGACATAAAAGCATGTGTCCTTGCTAATAATTAACCTGCTTGTGTTGATTAAGATAATTTTCGCTGAGGCAAATGCAAACGCACTCATCATCCAGCATGTAGCACGCACTGTCACTCACTCATGCATTCACTTTCCAAGCCTCCTCTCTCAGCAGGCTTCCTTGAACTCCCCTTTCCTCATATCATACACACCACGCAAGAGATTTGAGGCGGTATCTGCACATCATTCAATGACGTTGCCTTCAAGCCAGATACCAAATGTCTACACGAGCATCTCTAAATATGACAATTTTTTTTAAGGAAAAAAGGAAACCAGAAAGTAAGAAGGCAAAAGAAAAAATACCGTCATAAAAGAAAGAAAAGCAGGGAATTCGCAACTCCCACAGTACGCACCAACACAGCCCACCCTGCAACAGCAAATACAAACAACAACATAAGGAGATACAAAATCGCCAAAAAAAAAAACTAATAATATATAAATATCTACCAATGGCAATACCTGAGCACATACACGCACGCATCACCCCTTCCTCTCCACCTATTTATATATATCTATATATAACCCCCTTACACTCACTTATCGTCCTCAGCAATAGACATCTGCACAGCAGCAAACATCTCTGCGGTTGCAGCCGCCTGAGCGGCAGTAACGGCGGCACTGTTGCACTCCGACTCATCAGCATCCTCGGTGGTGTCGTCGCCCTCACCACCCAAACCAGGGGTTGAAGGTAGCTTGAAGACTGGGGAGCCCATCAACGACGCGGGCGGGGTTACAGGCGTGTCACGAAAAGCGGACTTGGAGTCTGGCACATACCAACTCGTTTCCGCACCCTTCGCCATGAGCTCGTCCAGCACAGACTCAAACGTGCCCTCTCGCTTAAGTTGCATGTAGCGTCGGTACAGTCGCAGAGACGTGCGTGCGTCCTCGATGGAGTCGTGCTCATCTTCCTGTACCCTCTCACCAAGCACGTGATACGCGAGAAAGCGGAGTGAGAGGTAGCGCGCGCCAGACTTGTGGTAGATCTCGAGGGTGTCAATGATTTGCTTCTTGGGCACCGCGATATTGCACACACGGAAATCTTGAGAAAGGCCATGTCCGACGAAGATGGCGCCACCGTCCACGAGTGCCCTCAGCTTGAGGTACGTCGCCTTAAGAGAGGTTAAGCTCTTCGTCGACTGAAGCGGGTCGAGGTCACCAGGATGGATGCCACTGTATTGTGTCACATAGTCCTCAATCTCCTCAGGGATGTGCACGTAGTCGTCGACGATGGTGCGTTCGTCGTTCTCTTCACTGCTGAGCAGGCAACTTACGCGTGCAAGGCCCATGTGCTGCTTCTTCTGAAGAGAATAAAAGTCGCTCTCCTCCTCCTTGCTAGCCCACTTGAGCACCACATACTCCGCGTCAATGGCAACGAGGTCGCCAGATTTGATGTCAGTGTAAGAGGCCAAGGGGGACCTAAACTGCTGCTTGGCCGGGTCACGTAGCAGCGGCTTGGAGAGGAAGTCGTTCGTGAGTAGCGGGCCCAGTGTCGTCCACATGTTGAGTGGTCGTGTTTCTTCATTTGGTGCGTACAATGGGGACCCAAGGCTGTCCAAAGCATAAAAGGCCACCACAGCCGAGTATGAACGCAGCGCCGGGATGAAGCGCTCCAAGTCTTGTATTTTCATCGGTGCTGTCACGCGGTAGTCATTGACGAGAGCAAACGTGTCGTCCTTTATGCGCTGGTGACTCACAAAATTGCCCGTATCATCGACGTCATCAGCAAGGTGAATTATGTTACTGTTAAGGACATAGTTGTAGTCTTCCTTGCCCGCGCGCGAGATCTTGAGGCTAGAAGGCGGGTTCAGGTTGCTGTGTTCAGGGTTGAGTAGCAGCACAATGATGGGCGGCAGGCGCTTGATCTGTACTTGGTCATTGTAGGCTTCCAGCTGCTTCAGCAGATGCTGCAGCCCCTCGTCCACCTTGAGCGCAGACCCAGGCACTTCCCAAAAGAAGCGCGGCTCCACGTGTACGCGACCGTTGGATGTAAACTCAGTGCCAAAGAGTGAGGCGATAGAGTCCTCGTAATCTGGCGCAGGACTCTGATAACCATTGAACGGATACGCCTTCTGCCCAAGTAAATCCTTGTGGAGCATCTCAAGCACAAGCCGTTGAAGGAGGTGCATCTTGGCAACCGCATCGTCGCGGGACTTCGGTTTCTGAAACACCTCGGAACTGGTGAAGGCACGTATCTGTTTCATTGTGCGGATCAAGTGGCCAACCTGCGCAATAGGCGCGAGCGTAGTGTCCTTGGAGCCCAGAAAGCTCAAAGAAATAGTAGCCACGTTGGAGAAGATGAAATTGATCTCGCACGTCATGCAAAACTCGCGCTTGCACAGGTGTCGCATGATCACTTTGCGAATAGGGTAGTGCGGGGGCTGGCACAGGTACAGGGACTGCAGCAGCGAAGTCATCCAGCACTCGGGAAAACTGTTATCGAGGCCCACCGCCTTGTGTGGCAGCTCGTTGTAGCTCTTCCAGTCTACCTTGTGCTGCATACTATAGCACACCTGCAGAGCGTCGTCCATGGGCGAGTACTCGCCGCCACCGCCTCGTGAGAGCTTGTGTTTTCGCTTCATGTCCTTGCGCATCTCTAACAGTATCTCCTGTGCCTTGCATGGGTCGCTGCCAAGCTGTGTGTTGAACGGACAAGGATTAGGCAAAACAAAGTTCATCTTGTCCTTGGGGTCAGGCAGGTAGCTGTCCGCGCGAATCAGCTCCCACTGGTTCTGCAGCACAGTGTTCAGCTCCAAGTTGGCACAGCGCAGCTTCTGTGGCACGGTGAGGATCATGTAGTCATCCGGTGGCCAGGAAGAAGCCAAGAGGTGTGAGGGCACACAACTGTCAAAGCCTGCTTCTGCGTTAGCCTCCACCCAGCTCTGGGTAAAAGTGCGTGGCTTAGGGCGTTGGGGCTGAGTGAAGGTCGACATCACATATTCATCCTTGGTGGCTGGGTGCGCAAGAGCAAAGAACTCCCCCTTGTTGCTACCCACTACGGCGCACATGCGTGATGGCGAGACCGACACCGCAGTGCAGACACCGTCAATGAGACTGCCGGAGCCGAAGATGGGCTTCTCCTGGTCCAGCTGCACAATATGAAAGCCTTGAGAGGTAAGGGCAAAGGCCTTGTCTACGCCACGACCAAACGAGTCCTGATAGCGCCGCAGCTGCGTCACCTTGCCAGAGGGGATGTCCTTGACCACGTTGACCGCCTCGTCCATCTTGCGGATGTCGTATACCTTCACAAGACTAGACGTTGAATATTCTGAAAGCGCCGCAACAACGGTGTTGTCAAACACATCAAGTGCCATGACGCGACTGCGCGAGGCATCGACAGACGCCACCACCTCGAGGTCTCTGCTGTCACGTACTACAATAGACCCATTCTTCGACCCCGTCGCCACCCAGTCATCACACTGGCTCAATGTTTCTATCGCGCTATCACCGATTGGAACGGTGAGCTGATCGGTGTCATCGTTGTGCAGCATGACGCGCGTAAGGCCAGCGTTGCCTGTAAAGAACATAGCGCCGGAATTGCTGTTCGCCCTAAAGAGCTCAATGTAGTTTTGCGTGTCCGGGACGGGGAGGCACATGGTGGGCACTCCACCGCGCTTGAACCCGCGAATAGCCTCTCGGTCGGGAATAATCACCATCTTCTCGCCAGCGCCGGTGCCAACAAAAGAAATGCTATCTGTCGGGTGTGTGGACGCTGAAAAGGAGGAGTATACAGACCAGACCAGCATATCGGGGTGCGCCTGCACGGTGAAACTCATCACAGAGCCATAACTGTCTGCCACCCACAGAAGCTCAACGTCGGGATCAAATTCGACTGCCGTGATAGCGCCAACAGCAGCCGTGGCGCTGCTGCGCAGCTTCCACGGTGCACCACTGTTGATCATCGTCTCGCTTCCCTATTAGTGCTGCAGTAACTGTCACAGCACACACACACACACCTATTGAGTAGGGACTTCACCTTTTCTTTTTTTTAAAAAAAAAGGTGACGAGTGAAGATGCGAAGAAAGCAAATACGATTAAAAAAATTAAAAAAATCAGACAACAACAACAAAAAAAAAAAAAAGAAATCACCAAAACAAAAGAGGGGTTGTGTGAGTAAAGGAATGTACTGATAATGAATTTAATTTACTACAAAGAAGCGAGGCACACTTATAACAACTACGTATATATGCTATCCTAGTGCTAGGACTACTTCAATGTGGGGGCAGCACTATATATAGAGAGATACAACAGAGGTCTATGGTACGTCACGCTTCCTTCACTCGCTGTAAAAAAAAAGAAAAAAAAAAGTTTTGCAAAGGGGACAGATAAAACACATAGGAAATTGAATAAGCCTCAGATTTACAAATGAGATGCAAAAACAAGGCGGTGCTTGTAGCAAAGTGATGTACTGACAGTTCTTTTCATGCTCTTATATATAAACTTACATACTTTTTTTCTATCTGTAGTTGAAGCAACAAAAATCTAGCGGGTTATTTTCTTACTACTGAGCTTTCCTCTTGGCTCTTTCAACTTTTCTTGGCACTTCTGGCTTTGACATCTTCCGTGCCTCCTTCACACTCTGTGCTGTGGTCAGAGTGCCGGTAGATGTAGTCGCT
Source organism: Sergeia podlipaevii (assembly GCA_030849805.1). NCBI lineage: Eukaryota > Euglenozoa > Kinetoplastea > Trypanosomatida > Trypanosomatidae > Sergeia > Sergeia podlipaevii. The sequence continues at coordinate 68,546 of JASANZ010002258.1, forward strand.
CCTGGTGACGATTGCAGATAACGGACAGGCTGAAGCGCACTCTTGTTGTGATGCTTCACAGCGTGCGCATGAGCCTCCTCCTCTGTCAGAAAGAAGCGACCGCAGTTAGAGCAGGTGGCGTGAGTAGTGAGACCCAAGTCCGCAAAGTTGATGCCTGTATGAAGCAGCGTCATGTGCTCCATGAGGGAGTACATGTCAGTAAAAGTGCGTCGACAGGCGGGGCAAGGGAAAAGCTGAGTGGGAAGCTGGTGTTTGCCTGTCATATGCCCATGAAGACCCTTTGCACTAGAAAACCCACGCTCGCACTGATTGCACCACCACACATTCTTAGCCGTCACCTGAGGCAAACTAGCTGCATCACTGTCCTTGGCAGCTAAGGATGCTATGCCATCCTTGGTGGGATGCTTCTTGGCTTGATGCTCAGCTAGAGCCTCCTCCGTTGTAAAAACGCGTGTGCAGTGCAGACACGCAAAGGACTTTGCGTTCTTGTGCAACTCTATCAGTCTGCAAACCTGCAGACTAGCGTCCTCTCTGGAATGCTTGAAGCGTAAGTGCGCGTACAAAGCCGATTGAGTCGTGTAGACTTTTGGAGATGTGCACATATCACAGACAACGGCGATGTGTCTTGTGCCTGGGGTTGTCGCATCACTGCGCCTAGCCTCCGCCACGTCGTTACTAGCGCGACTGTCACCATCCGTGGCGTCTGTTTGGCTAGCGTCCACCGCCAAAGGCGTCGCGTTCCCATCAGGGTGTCGTCCCTCCAGATGCTGAAGCAGCTCCGCCTCACTCCTTAAGCACTTGCCGCAGAGTTCACATGGGAAATGACCCTCAGTAAACATCAGCAGTTCATTGCCCGCAACTGTTTGTGCCGCTTGCACTGGTGAGGACGTAGGGCCGCGGCCAATAATGTGGTGCAGTGAGTGTGGTATACTTACCCCAGACTGACGCGGCTGCGCCTTTACGGGATCTCTAATAGTTTCTGTAACAGCCGCTGCTACCCCGTAGAGGCGGCGTGTAGGCTGCTGCTGCTGGTGTTGAGTCCAGTCTTTGCTATTTAAAGTGGAAGATCCTTTTATTTGAGGCGCGCGTGCACCGGCGTCTCTGGCAGCGCTGGCGGATGCCGTCACAGCCACGCGTTTTTCTACCTCGTCAAGGTCGATCGTTGGATGCTCATATGAAACGTGCATGAGAAACGCATCACGTGTTCGGAACGGATCTCCCTTGACGACACACCAATTGCACAGATACTCGCCGTCCTTTGTGATGGTCGGTAAATCTACCCATACCGCGCTCGTTCGCGTGCGATGAGCACTTGATGCAAAAGGATCGACCCTCGCTGTGTCACTCGTCTGCCTCATGCCGCCTGGATGAGGCAGCGGAGAGCCAATTAGCTTCCTATACAGCTGCAGCCGCTCTGCGCAGATGTTTTTCGCGTGAGCATGGTCGATGCCCTTGTGGACTGCGGTAAGATGAGTGAACATGCGGTGCATGTGGAAAAAGATGCCACAAACTGGGCATGCGGCGTATGCGAGGCCCTCGTGCGTGTGCGAGCGCGGGGTCGCGAACTGTACCCTACTTCCGCCCTCACCACCTGCGGCGATGTCGTCTAGCTTGGATGATGACGATGATAAAGCAGTAGAAGCAGTTTCGCCTATCCAAGAAGTATACTCTCTGCGCGGTTCGCAAATAGCTGTGTGAGAACTAAATGTGTGTGCTGCGCCGCAGCTGTGCAGGCACTCCTGTAGATTCCATGACGACACTAGTGCCCTTCCAGCTGACCATAATCCCATAGTGTGGGCACCAGTCGTTAGGCAAGTGGACAGTGCGCGACTCAGCAGTGGTCTCGACTGCAAAAAGCGCATGAGAATGGCGATTTAGCTATATATGATGAATGGCAGCGTGCCTGTGTTAAGCGTGTCTCAGTAGAGGTGTACTTCAACCTATGCAAGAGAAAGTCAGAGAGAGAGAGAGAGAAAGAAAGAAAGAAAAGATGGTGTAATATTAAAAGTGAAAGCACAGATGCATGGATTCAGCAGGATAGACAACCTTCGATTGCCTCAAGCGTCATAATGTTTTCTTTTTTTGTGTGCCACCCTCCCATTCCGAGACTGTATTACTATTTGCCTTGTCTGTTCGTTTGCTTTTATGTGGGTATCGGCATAGGTAGCAAAAAAAAAAAAAAAATTCACATTGTGCACACAAGCTCATAGCATACAAACAATAAATAAACGCAGCAAAAAAAACATATATATATATAGCAACAAAAAAAAAGTGATAATAAAAGCAGAAGTATCAAAAAAGGGGCCTTTATGTTTCATTCGCCAGTTCGTCTGACGGGACAAGTTCACTCAACGTCATAAAAGCCATACGTACACGGAAAGTTGCACGTAAAACCAAGTGGAAGATGAAGCTGCAAATGCAATCATGCGGGAGGAGAGAAGTGATAGTTCACACCCATGCCCCCCTCTCCCCACAACCACCACTCCACCTCCTATGTCTTGTATCTCACAGCAACTCCCATGAGTCGCTCTCATCAGCGCCAAGTCGTGTGCATGCGTTGGAGCCAACACGATCGCCAGCGACGCCCTTCACAGTGCCCTCGCTCATAGGGTGTAACAAAGAGCGAAATGCATTGGGCTTCTTTTGGTGTCGCTGCAGCTCGTAGTCAGAGGCACCTCTGCCCTCCGCCAGAACGAGAAACCGGGTGGGCAGGTGAGCCCGCAGGTCCTCCCACTCTGTCTTGGTACGCACCGCGAACGCAATAAAAAGGGACGTGTCCACATACGACCAGTGCACGCAGCGCACGTCCTTGATGGTGGGCTGCACGAGACCCGTGCTACCCTCCGCGTCACTGACTAGTGCGGGCTGAATGTGCTGATGCGGGTCTAAGTAGAGAAGCTGGCTTTGGCTGTGCCCGAAAAAGTAGTAACTCCGCCCAGGCACTCCCCCCACTATCCCTATACACGCCGGCTGACTCATGAGGCCTTCTAGTTGAAGATACGATTCCTGTCCAAGGCGCGGCGCCACACTTACACGCACTGCGGCGAGCACGAGCACCACCTCCGCGCCGCCCTTTAGAGCCTGCGCGACGTCCTCAGCAAAAATGCACCCGTTGGTAGAGCACACAACAGCAATACGCGTGTGAAGCTTCTGGGTCGCCACTGCTTTTGATATAAGCAGTCGCAGGGCCTCACACCCTTGCGAAGGACTCCAATACTGCGCACGGAACGCCTTCCTATCCCATACATTAGCAATCATGTTGTGAACCGAAAAGATCGCATCGCCGCCACTCCTGTCGTGGAAGTACTGGAGCCGGTAGTCATCCGGGGCGTAAGTACGTAGGAAGTGCGCCAGAAGCATCTGTGTCGCTCGCAGCAGGCAGCCCCATCCCTGGTCTGTGGTGATGATCGACGTGACCGCGTTGATACCCTCAAAACCTTCGCGGTATGTAAACAACGAAAATCCGTGTTTCAAGTGGGTCTCTAGATCTTCAATGTTTTCAACGGGTGTCAACGGATACCCAACGATGAGCAGGGGAAACACAGGCTCATGTGGGAAAAATGAGTGCCACAGCGTCTGTGCGTAGCGCAACATTTCCCCTCCCTCCCCTGCTAACTTGTTTTCTTGTTTTAACTTCTCTCTGTCAGTTGAGTAGCAGCGGCGTCGCTCTTAGTGTTGTGTGTGTGTGTGTGTGTGTGTGTGTGTGTGTGTTGTACAAACTGAAAGGACTCCCTTTGCAAAGGAATAAAAAATGTAGATAGCAGAATTGTGGTAGATTTGTTGCTACAGGTAGTGTGTAGACTGATGGCACTGCTCTTATGCAGATATCAATGATATCGTGGCACCCTCGTATGTATATATATATATGAATGAAAAGAAGAGTATATATGCTCGTTCTGTCAATGTACGCTGCAGATCACGTCGACTTCAGGCAAAAATAATAGTAAAACGCTAGTTGTAAAGTTCGAACCTATGTACAGAAAAAGAAAAACTGACGACAAAAGTGTACCTCCTTCACTCAGAAATGGGCAATACAACGTAGTAGAGTAAAATGCTTTTACAATGTGTACTAGGACTGGGGAAAAGAACGAAAAAAAAAAAAAAACTGCTCAATAAAGAAGGCTAAAAGTACTAGTAAAAGTGCCAGCACGCAAGAGACCCTTCGTCCCAATGCACAAGCACCCTGCCTGTTTGCTTTTGCCGCCTTATCTCTTTGTGGACTTCTACAAGACGCTACTTACAGGAAAAAAAAAAAAGTATGAGCGAAAATAAAAACGATTAACAATGGCAACATCAAATAGGTGTAATAGTAAGAATGTTTTCAAGGAGGCAACGTGCTAACAAACAGTCGTAGCTCCCTCACCCCGATACAACAAAAACAAAGAAAAAAACGACTTGCAATAATCGCACACACACACACACACACATATGTAACAAAAAAAAAAGTACGTTCATGTGATATCGTTTAAAAAAAAAACTGAACTCAATATGCACTCTTGCTGCTTCCAAACTTAGCATCGCCACCACAACCACAACAGACACACACAAACACGCAACTTTTCATCAAGTGAGCAAGCAGTAACGCTTTATGCTACACAAGTACAAACTCACTTAGCTCTTCTTCTTCTTCGCCACTCTTCATGGCCACTGCAGCCCATCAGTGCCCTTCTCTATTCATTAGGATTAAATAGCTTCTCCATCTGATGGCGGTGACGGGGGAAGAACTGGCCAGTCATACGTGAGCCAGTGCGATGTGTGTTCACAAAAGACGTGTGCCAGCGACGCGTAGGGACGCGCACATCACGACCCAGTGCACATGGCAAGCACCACGCCCTACCGTCCTTCGAGTGAAATTGGTTGTGAATGATGCGGAACTTGCAGTTCCAGCACTTGAAGCACTTATAGTGGAAGAAGTACCCCTGCGTCGTGGGCACCCGCGCGTTGCCGGACGGCACCCAGACGTAGCTGTTGACGTCATCGGACTCAATCGGCTTGTCGCAGTTAAAGCAGCACGCGTTTTCAGGCACTACCATGGGGCTATCCACGTCCTCAGCGTACGCAGGGAAATGCGGTCTGGACTTGGCCTCCTCGTGTGGCACAGCGCTCAAGTGCCTAGCCTTGGACTGCAACCACCAGCGCCTGCTGTGCTGTGTGCGTACCTTGTTAGACTGCGTGGGCTTGCCGTGCATGTCACAGTGTTGCTCCAGCATTGCCGAACTGCTAGCTAGCGGTGAGAGTGTACCTGTCAGCATCGCTGTGGCGATGCTCTGCCTAGCACGCCTCATGTGCTGTCTTTTTAAAGAAACTAAAAAAAATATGGGGCTGTTTATAGCCCTCAAACACTACTAGTACTGCTGGTAAATAGATTCAAACAGATTTATTTTTGAAGTGAGAAAGAGAGAAAAAAAAGAAGATGCGACAGTAAAAAAAAACAAAAATAAATAGGAAAATATATGTGTGCTGCAAGCGCCCTTGTTACTCGCTTTCACTGGACAACGCATTGGATGATGATCGTACCGGTCACTATCGTATTTATTATTTCTGTTTGTCAAATAATGAAACAAATATAAATGTGAAATAAAAGAAATAGAAAAAGTGATGACTGGGAGTGCTTTGAGAGATGCATGCCAGTATGTAATATGTTAGGGAAGCAATGGTGATGATCATAAATAGTTATAAAAGCACGACCTTCTCCCTCGAGAAAATCTTACAAAAAAAAAAGTCTAATGGGGATTTATATATACGTTGTGCCTCACAAGTGGTCCAAACCTTTTGCAGTCACTCAGTTGACCTTCAGCGCCTCCGCTCCCGCTCAGGAGAGCCCATCTGCGATGCGGGTCAGTGCACGGCACTCCCTGTGTATGCAGTCGTCTCATTGCATGCGACTCTCTGTCCTCTCACATCCGCAGCAACCACGTCTTCAACCCTTTCGGAAGTTGGCTCGTTGAGACCAACAATAGGAGGCTGAGAGTGCGGGGGAAGTGCTGCACCGTGCTCGCTGTCGCCGAAGGGACACAGTGGGACACCCATCGCGTGGTCCCTGCAGCAGTAGACAATGCCCAAGACTAGTGAGCCAGTGAAGAACACAACAGCCGCTGCTAGAGCGTAGCCGCGGTTGAACAGAGAAACTCGGTTGTGCCCACCTGTGCCGCTCCGCCGTCCAGCCTCCTCGCCGTCCAGCGTGGTGTTTAACGGCTGTGATCGCTCTGAGGGACGGAGTCGTAATTTGAGTGGCTCAGACGGCAAAAACGATGCTGTGGCATTCCCGCTCGTCTCCAGCACAGTGCCTTCTGCCAACCCTGCCTGCAAAACTAACGAGCACCTGTCCGACTCGTCCTCCAGCGCCAGTACACCGACCGCAGCACTGCGAGAGCTTCCTGGAAGCGTGCTTAGTGTTGTGTTGGTGACCGTCACTTCGCCTTTTCTATCGCCCCTTGTCTTTCGGCAGGTCAAGGTCAGCCTCACCTCAGCTTCAGTCAGCATGCGTACAATGTTGTCCACCTGCGAGTTCATGAGAGGTATACGCAGTGCAGAGCGGAGAACAAAAGAGGACAGCAGGACGTAGTCACGAATGGACACGGCCAGTACTCTTTGTCCCGGAGAGAATAAAGTGCCGTCCGCAACGCTCACCTGCTCAGGCAACAGGCTCGAGGCCCGCACGGCAATAGTGTAAGTGGCTACCGCTGCAGAGCTAGGGCGGCGTGGTGGGGACACAATGAACGACTGCGCGGTGCAAGTGTCGGGAGCTGCAACCCACTGCGCTGTAACTTGTGTGCTTTTTGGATTGGACGACACGGTGAAGGCGAGGGAGGCAAGTCCAGCGGTGCAATAGCCAGAGTTGCGCAGCTCAGCCAGCGGGGGAGCGGCAGGATCATTAAATTGCCTGGAAAGATAAGATGACCTGGGAGATGCCGCGATGGAGAGAACTGTACTTTCGTTCATTGTGATGAGCCCAACTGGGACGCCGGCTGGGGTCCTCCCGCCCGTTCGCACGTCATCTGGCACTATTGCCGGACTCTCCAGCACGTAAGAGGTGGGGGCTGTGTATCCTGGCGAGCGTAGGGCACACGTCGTGAGCAATAGTGAGCGGTGGGGGAGACACTCGCAAACGGAGTTGGCTATTGATGAAGTGACGCTGTAACGAGTGTACGCACCTACCGGGCACTTGCTGCACGTGAGAAAACCTCCCTGTACCTTTGTCATTCCGGAGCTCGGCCTGCACACACCCCAAAAGCCTATCGAGGCCAAAGCCGCGTTGTTCACAAGCGCAGCACTGGCGACCTGCGCAACGCTAGTATCGGGGCTCATCCATTCCACGAGCTGCGAGGCGGGCAGAAGTTGTGCACGGTCAATCAGCTCAGCTTCGCATGTCGCGGCAGCTGCCTCCTCAGCGGCTGTCAGTAACTCCTCAGTTGGCGTCACAGAGGTGCGCCAGCGCGCAAACAAAGAAATCATGCCAGGGAAGAAGTCAAACCATTGTGGGAAGGCGGGGGCTCTGTCGCCGGTGGTAGCATTCGCAATGTACACAATGGAATCTGGAGTGTACCCGGCCACTCGTCCACCAAGTGTCACCGCAAGCTGTGCGCTTCTCACCGTACTCGGTGAGGCTGCAAGCAGCCATATCACCGGCACCGCATTACCGAGCTGCTGCTTCCCAATATAGAACGTCACTGTCCCGACCCCAGCGTCCACCACCACAGTATAGGAAACGGCAGTGAGAGCAGTAGCGGACGTCTCGCTCCAAATTGGAATTTCCCACGCCTCACTCGCCACGTAGCCGCCCCTGACATCAACAAAAGTGGAGGCGTTGAGCAGAAGCCATGCCTTCATAGACGGTGCGTTGCCGCCACTGTCCCGCTGCGTGACCAGATACCAAGACCACTCCCGCACCGGGCCCCTTCCTCGGCCAGGCGGCGGTGCTGTGTTGCTCCTGTCATGCACCGACACCAACTCGTGACCCACTGTTGTCGTCACGGAGGAAACAGTTCCGTCACGCACCAGCGCATCGTGGATCTCGGTTAGCAGAGTGGTGTTCAAGGTGCCAGCGACGCTCCACGTGCGTCCCCACAAACCAGGACCGCCTTTCGTCTCCGCCTCTGGTAAAAGACTGGAGGGCAGCGTCACAGGCCGCGTCAGGACTGCCCACAGTCGCGTGCGAACCACAAAAGGACACGAATTGGGACTGTCCTGCTGACCGCTGCCAACGAGCACCGCCATAGGTAATGTCGCCGTGACGCTGCTGTTAGTGGGCAGTACTTCATGATTAGGCAGGCGGCAAGAGGCAAGGCCATAGGAGTGGGAGTCGTAGTAGCTGCCAGCGCGCGCAGTGCAGGTGCTGTTGATAGGTGCCAGGTAAGGATCCAAACACTGATATGCGCAGGCACTGTGCACCGACTCTAGTAGGGCACTGGGAGTGACGGGGGGTACACGGAAGGCATTCGGGGGCATAGAATCGCAGAGATGTTGATAGCCATCGCCAGGACAGAAGGTGGAGGCTTCGTTCGGCGCACAAGGATATGTACACCGTGCGCACCCAGATAAGTGGGTCAGGGGGTCTGCGTCTCCCACCACGACGTATTCGCCAACTGGGCAGTAGGCATGCTCGATGCCTCGTGCATGTGATGCGCGTTGGGTGTATCTTGCACTGCTGCATGGGTCAACAGGTGCCGTGGTGGTGGTGGTGACGCTCCCCTTCGAGGTGTTAAATAGTGAAGGCTGTGCTGTGAAGCGCGGGGGGGTGGTGCCTGTGTCCGCCAGTGTATTCACCGCCACAGATTGCTCCACGCCACTCTCACTATCCAAGACAACAAACTCGTAACGCGCTACACCGGCCTCCGCATCGGAAGCCGCCAGCCTTGCCGTATCTGCTGCTAGCGACCATGCAATAGGGGTGGCGGTGGAGTGAAAAAAGTGACGGCGCAGACAATCAGACGGCGAAACTCCTGAAAACAAAGAAGGCACGGCGAGGAGACTGCGAAGGCACAAACAGTATAAATCAGCCTCTCCGCACCGCGACAAGAGAGTGGGCCACTGCGCATCTACGGCGGACTGCAGCGTGGCCATTTCCTTTGCTGCGGTTTTCCCGTTGATAGTGCTGAGCGCCTGCTGGCCCCAGCTCGCGGAGTCCGCCATGAAAGGCTCTGTGAAGGGGGTGTGAGAGATGCGAAGCACGTCAAGGTCATGAAGGAGAGTGACGGCAAGCACATACGTCAGTACAGCGCAGTACCCGTGCACGGCGACAGTAGCGGCGCTGCCACCTGTAGTACCCAAGGTTGACACAGCTTGCGTCATGGCAGCCTTCACCAACGACACCAGCCCATCAGTAGAGTAGAGGGATGGGTGCTTAGACCAGCTCTCCAGAGTGTCCAGCATATCGCACCTTGCCTGCGTGGTACTGGCAAGCGATGGAGGGGGCTGCAGCGTAGTACGTGCCAGACGAAACAGCGTAGTCCACTTCTCTGTCTGTATAGGGCAATATAAATCACGCAGGTATTCGCCAATCTGTAAGTGGGTGAGCTGGGTATAAAAGAGTTTTTCATCGTCACTGAAAGCAGAGGAGCCTGCAACGGTGACAAGGTCAGCATTCGCTAGGGATGTATGTGCAGCAAGATCCGAAACAAGTGCAATGGCCTGACGAAGCTGAGAGCGCTGCGGTAAATATGTGGTGATGTACTGCGTAAATAGTGTGGTAGCCATGTGAATAGGAAGGTAGGTATCAGCGTACGTAAGGGACTCGTACTCACCCTTGATGCACTGAGATGGAGCAGAGAGCCACTGTCCAACGCAAGTAGTGCTGCTGTTGTCCGTAAGAGCGGAAAGGCTGATGTAGCAACCCGCGCGTAGGCTCAAGTACCCCACACCGCTCACCGCTGCAGAGGCTGCACCGCCGTCGCCGTCTTCATAGCGAGCGTGCTCCAGACTGTAAAGAAGCGTAAAGTGACGGTCAAGCTCCGCGACGGTGAGTGGAAGCACAATGGGACTTGTGAGAGGGCGGGCTTGAATGCAAACAGGAGAGCCACTGCTCGGAGAGGAGCCCATTCCGCCAAGTGTGTAGGCGCGGCCACCATTAGACCATACGGGGGCGAGGACCGCTTCAAGCATGAAGGGCAACATGGGCGGTGGTCCACCATTTGGCTTCCACTGCTGTGGCACAGCTTCCGCCTCTGCTGGGGTAGTCGCCAACAGGACGGCTAGCAGTACCACGCAAAAATAGAGAGAAGCGCGCCGAGACATCTTCTCAAGCAAGTTGACCGTTACCGACATGTATTCGATGTGTTTTTGCAAGTGTCAAAAGTAAGAGATAGTATTAATAGCTAGCCCCTTCTATTTTTCTGTTTGTCGGTGTGCAGATATATATGTATCGTGTTTCTTGAGCAAGATATATATGTCACGATGAATAGATGTGTATTTAAAATCTGTCTAATAAGGTAAAAAAAAAAAGAGAAAAGAAAGCTATGATGCCAAGAAGGGATAAAGTCTGGCCTTCTTGATGGCTGTGAAGGAATACTTTTCAAGCGAAAAAAAAATGTCTTATCTTTCGTCAACCGTACGTAGATGTGCACAAGAATCACAATATAGACAATAGAAGAGTGAAAGCAAGTAGTGTGAGAGGAGATAAAGAGAAAACAAACGCCATGGCTTGCGTAGTGGCACTGAAACACAAGAATATCAGTAAGCGAAAGACATACAGCAAATAGTACAACGACAATAATAACATACCCATAGCAGATACGCTCGTGCGGCTTTAAAGGCGATAAACTCACACATATATAGTAATGTACGGCAAGGCAGTTGAGCAACTGCTCACGCCACTTCTCATCCGGCATGTCAACATACATTCAATCACGCTCTCCCAGCAAAGTATTACACTCCTTTCTGTAAAAAGATGAAAATGGGTGAGCGGAGCTGACAACACTACAAAGAGATGACTACGCCTCCACGCTCATTCACGGGAGCAAAGAAAACAAGAGAATCAGGAAGAGTCCGCGATTGTGTACTTCGTCATTTTAATAGCACACGGTAGCTTCTATTTTCGGTAACAGGCCATAACTCTATACAAAAAAAAAGTGGTGCTCCAGATTTTAAAAGGCAACACGCGCTCTTCCCCTCCCCTCCCTTTCTCCAACAATCTAATTGGGTATCTGTGAGTGGCAGCAACCAACACAAAGGCGAGCATCCTTATTGATAAGCGCAACACGAAAGAATAAAGAAGGATCCTATTTCCTCTAGCTCGCCCCGCTCATCTAAAACATTCACACAATTCTGTCGCCTCCTTTCTCTAGATGAAAAGAAAAAAGCACCTACTGAAGGTACTCTGTGTTAAGCAAATCTAAGTCGCGAACATCAACCCACTCCATACCCTCTCTGTTGTACTCATCCATCGATTCAAACATAAAGCCGTGGTCGTAAGGGTTGAGGATGCCATCACTGTCGTCGTTGCGGTCCCAATAGAAGTGGGTCAGGCGATCCGCATCGACGTCCTGCATATCAAAGTGCTGAGTTGCAAAGGGGTCCTTGGTGCTGTCATGCGAGTTGTGTCCAGTGCTGTGGTGCCTGCATGCAAGCCCTGACACAACAGCGATAGCTGGAGAAGGTCCCAGCAGCTGACGACTAAATGCAATAGGTGCAGCAAGGCGTGCAGTGCCGAAGAGTCGAAGCATTGTCAACTAACTCGAGCAACTATATAGGGGGAAAGAGGAGTATATAAAATTCAACTAAATCTATCTATTCCTTCAAGCTATGTTGTTCGCAATCCTGTGCAGTCTAGCTGCGATCAAAAGTTGCAAACAAGAAGGAAAAATGAACACACTTCTAGTTCACAAATAAAAAAAAGAGGAAAAAAGTAGTGAAAGTGTCCAGTAGATAAGACATGTAGAGCACATTGAGCGCAACTAGCAGGCTTAGAGCGAGTAGTTTTATTGGAAAATGGCAAGTGACACATACACACACGCGCACACTCCTTGTATTGGTGGTATGTGTCGTATTGGTGTGAATTGGAAGGTACAACGCATACAAAAATAAACATAAAAGAATATATACTTACATCGTACATTGAAACAAAAGAAAAAAATGAACGAATAAAAAATAAATTATGTTCTATACATTTTTTTTATTTTTTTAAAGAAGTGAGCGTGATTGTATATCTAGTGAAAAAAAATAAAAGAAGATTATACAGTGCTTCCTGTGAGACAACACCACATTCCCTAGTGATACACAAGCCAAACATCAAATAACCCCTCATGTGTACCCCCCCCCCCCCTCGAGTTCTCTCCCTCTCGGATCGTGTACTCTCTTCCTTATTTTTTTTTCTATCTCAGTCGATCCAGCACCTGAATCAGTTGCTCACGCCGCACATCCGCCGTTGCGCACAGGCCCTCCACCCAAGCAGCTGGGTACTCCTCAGCATCATGGGCACCGACGGCAGGCAGTCTTCCTCCCTTGGAAGGTCGCGCGCTCACCTTGGTAGAATTGTGTTGCTGCTGCTGCTGCTTCGTGGCGCTTCGCGGAGAAGTGGGTAGCACAGCAGTACTAGGGCTGATTGCCGCGACGGTGTTTAGCGTGACGGAGCGTAACGGGGAAGCAGAAGAGCCGACTGTGGCAGTGACTTTCTGAATAGCGTGCCCCGGCGCCTGGCTGAGATCGAGACCACCAACCTTGGCGCAGTCCGCACGATCTGCGGGAGGTATTATAGACAGTACCCAGGCCACCACGTCGAGGGGCATGCCGGAGTAGCAGGCGTACACAAGCGGGCACAGACCTTGTATCAGCCCTCTCACTGGCCAACTCATCGCGTGTATACCGGAAGACGGAAGGATCGCTGAAGCTGATGGTGCCCCGGCGCTGCAGTCCTGCCCGCGCGCACTCACGGCTCTCGCCACACAAGTAGTCTTGTCAAGTACTGCCCGCGACGATGTGCTGAGTGCGGCATGGGTAACAAGCATGGGAGAATCCCCAGAAAAGTGCGCAGCACCTGCCATGTTGCTGGTCTGTACCCACACAATCCGTGGTTGTTGCGTGTCCTCTGTGAAGGTGCATGCAGGCTGCAGAGGGAGGTGCTGCTGCGGCTTCGCTGGCATTACCACGCTGGCCCCCAGCGGATTGCCGCTATTGGCGTCGCCCAGGTCGCTGGCCGCGATCAGACTAAGCGGCAGTGCGCCAACAACGGCGTTGAAACCCACATCCCACACGAGCGAGCACGGCTCCCCTCGATTTAATACGCTCGCAAAGTTCGTAGGAGACGGAGCGGATGGCGCTGCGAGAGACATCGCCTGCCCGCTGCCTGCACTGCCCGTAGTCTGGCCTGTGTGGGCAACACCAGCATCTTCCTCCAGGTGAGAGAAGGAGGTATCAAGGGCATACGCAGATAGCAGCTGGGGCGACGAGAGAAACAGAAGGTAAAAAGGCAGCGGAGCGAGGTGCAGCCCGCCACATACGCTGGAAGGCAAGCCCATCATGTACCTACACACTGCCCTCCGTGCTCCCCCATTAAGCCTCAGTGGGATGCGCACGTACGCAGCACTGTAGCGCTGCAGGTTGCCATTGGTTGCTGGGAAGGAGTCGCTGTGGTTAGCGCTGACATCGTTCCAAGAGACACCGGCCATCACAGCCACCGCCAGACCAGCTTCGTGTCGGGGACACGAACTACCGCTCTTGTTGTGCCCCGGCGCGCACTCTTCCACGATACAAGCAGTAATGGCAGTCACAGCAGCAACGTGTGACGACTTGACGTACCTCATGTATGACGGCGGAGGCAGCGCAGAGGCCGTCGCAATCGTGCGGCACGCATCCACCACATGCAGAGAGCCTCCCTCGCAGCCAAGAACAGCCACCTGCCCCGCGGCGGTCACGCAGACCTGATGGATCGGCGCTGGACACAACGAATGCTGCACGGTGCGCATCGAGCTGAGTGATAACGCGGCAGACGAAGATGCCAAGTCCTCAAGCGTTTCTACCCTTGAGCGCGTACGAACCAACGATCTGCGCGGTGTGTACTGTTTCGGAGACACTGGCCGCCCAGCCGCCTTGGCAGTCATCTTTGAAGTGCCCTCTCCACTGTTGTTCTTACCGCCTTTCTTAATGACGGGTCTTCCATCACGCGCAGCCAGCACAGTAGCAGCAGCAAGGAGACCAAGCTGAGTAGTAAGCGATGGTTGGAGAAGCTTAAGAGGCAGGCGTGTGTAGCAGCAAGAGTTCTCCCAGACGACAAGCAATGCGGCGGTAGCAAAACCAAGTGAACGGGAGTGGGAGCTGCTGGGCAATGAAGACATATCGCCGCCCTCCGCCAAGAACACGCAGCGTGCATACACGTGCGCTAGAGGTGTTGGTTGCTGGCGAGCAGCAGCAACCCGCCCTGCGCTACCAGGCTGGCTGAACTCAGCGCCGGCAGATGCATTGCCAGACGGCGAGCCTATCAATGGAGAGCCCGGGTGACCACTGGCACTTGCGGCAAGGCGTGCATTGTATTTGGCGTGCGACTTGGGATACGCACAGTGTGTTACTAACCTTTCCGGGTTCATTCTACAGACCTCTTCTGTCCTTGAAGATGGTGCATGGGGGCTGCTAGGGGCTGCGGGCTTCGCTGCCGTTGACGAGGCCCCATCAGCAACTGGAGTGCCAGGATCACAAGCAGCAGTAGTTGTGTTTGTAGCCGACGCAGTCGTCAGCAACGGCGGTAAAGCGAAGACAAGTACATAGGGGTGAGGGCACGATAGGCCAATCGATACGTAGCGCAAGCATGGAGACAGTACCACAGACTCCACGCGGGCATCTTTACTGATTGCTGCAGGGGCTGAGGCACCGACTGCCGCTGGAGACAGAGAGGTTGCCGCGCCGGCGTGCTGCTTGTGGTGCCTGTGCGACGAGGCCACCCTGGGAGTAGGCCCGGTCGCACCTTGGCCAGCGGCAGCGCGCGGTGTGGTTGAAGGAGAGTCCGTCGTGGCACCAGAACCTCCGCCACAACAATCGGTCTCAAGGTCCGCGGCCTTCATCGCCTCCGCAAGACCTGCCTGCAGCTGTACACTGTTAATCTCCACACATATACGCTGCTGATGTAACAGGGCGGACTGGCGCTGATGGAGTGCCTTTGCACTGCCACCTCGCTGCTTCTGAGAGTTGTGCAGGCTCAGTGGACTGACAGGTGAGATGTCGAATTTTAGAGCAGTGATGAACACCGCATCCCTATAAGCCACCGCCAAAGCGCAGTATTCAGCAGCGGTGCTGCGGTACGCCACACTACTGCTGCTGCTGTGTGGATCTAGCGGCGCGCTGCTGAGGGCCACTACAGGGCACGAAACCATCCTCCCCACTTCACGGCCCCGCAACGTGTTTTCAGGAGAAAACGTACGCCCGGCAACTGCACCTTTGTCAGCACCGCAGACAATATCTGCCAGTGGCACGTGCCGCTCCATGTACCGCTGATGCGTGCCCTTTGCAGTAAATGGCAAGTGAGGTGAAGTAGTGCTGCACTTACCGCCCTCGGCGCTACCCGGGTTAAAGCAAGTGAGCACGACACTTCCATCTTCGTAGCCAGTGGCAACGACCCCGTAGGTAGAGACATGAGTCGCCGTGACAGCGAGTGCAGGGCGGCGCGAGGAGTCGTCGCGTAAGGTGCCCCCCGCGTTGGTCCCAAGTTGATTGTTGTTGTTGTTGTTGTTCGCGTTATGAGCGGCTGCGTTTAGTCTCCCGGACCGTGTTGACGTGCTCAATCCTGCGCCAGAGTTTCTTCTGTTGTGATGGCGCGAGGGCTGCGGTACCATGGTGCTGTATATGCCTTCCAATAGGTTCTCTCCTTGTCTTGTGTCCAAGGCAGTGCCATACGATGGGGCGTGACTACCCGAGAACAAAGCATCTGGCGCACACGCAGATAGTGCCGACTTGAATTGCGAGTACTCTGAAACAGAGATGACGTCTGTGTCTACGGTGTGTCTGCCGCTCTGGCTTGTACTCGGGGAGACGAGAGTAGGCGCTGTGTCTGAGAGCGGCGCAGCAGTCCTAATAAACGGCAGCATGTAGGCACGCTAAGAAATTGAAATCAATAGAGTGATGTTGTGTGCGCGTGTGTACACAGAGCGCTTGTATGTACACGTAAAATGGAAAAAAGAAAGAAAGGGGGTGAGACTGTCAAAATAAACGCAGTGACGGTAAACCAACAATATATATATATGTTACCTAAAAATGTGCCGGCTACGTTGCTATAGGTGACGATACCTGCGCTGTCGCGCTTCGTATTCACTAAAGAAAAAGAATAAAAAATGGGAGAAAAATATATATATATGAGCAAGATTGCGATGCTCAACTAGTACTCAAAAAGACAGCCGCGTACTACGTCAATATGTATATAGGCATAGTTGCTTCTATGGTAACGTAGAAGAAAGGAGAGAGAGAGAGAAGGAACAACTTATGGCCCTGCACAGCTAACACGGGTTGCACTTTTTTGTAAAAAAAAGGAGGGGGAGGGGGGGTATAAAATCCATAGTAGGTACTACAGCGACACTCATCACAACCAAAAAAAAAAAAACTATCAAGCAAACAAGTAATAGAAATAACCACCATTGATATGAATCCACACCTGCGATCCCAGGAAAGACCTCGCATACGACAAGGGGTGTTCCTCAAGTCAGCTGCGTCTATCCTTTTTTATTTGTTTTCCTGTAGCAATGCCGTTACACATCCTCGCTAGTATCGCTACTGCTAGAGTCAAATAGCTTTGGCATACACCGCGACGTCGGTTCACAGCCCGCATTTTCGG
The DNA here is from genome assembly GCA_030849805.1 of Sergeia podlipaevii. Classification (NCBI taxonomy): domain Eukaryota; phylum Euglenozoa; class Kinetoplastea; order Trypanosomatida; family Trypanosomatidae; genus Sergeia; species Sergeia podlipaevii. The sequence goes on from JASANZ010002258.1 coordinate 85,293, forward strand.
GGCTACGCAATCCACTCGCCGCACCTGAGCCAGCTGCTACATCGCAGTCACTGTCGTCAAAAAAGAGTCATAGCGCCACTTCGCGCTGTCGGTTCACTTTGCCCCGCGTGTTCCACAACCACAAAAGAAGTGGTGGCGTCGGTGATCGTGGCATCATACGGCTGCGGTGGTTCCTGCTCCTCCTTGTTGCTCTCGAGCGAAGTGCCACATTCAGGCGGCGCTTCGTCTTCAAGCGGAGGAGGCGCATCCATAAAGGGCACAGCCGCCTCCGAGAACAGCGGCTGAGGCGACTGGGCTTGCGATTTGCTGGTGCTGGTAGCCACAAGAAAAGCATGTGGGGTCATCAAAGAAGAAAAGGACGGAGTGTGGGGCGGCGTAGAAGGAGGAGTTGCGGGCGGACGGTCACACGTCGCGGCGAGACCACCTCCGCTGGTATCAGTGTCTGGTGGCATCACATCATGTGCAGACTCCTGAGCAACAGCTTGCACAAGATCGCATAATGGTGAAAACGTCCCCGCGTTGAGCAACAGCTCCGCAATGCTCTCCGTCCCTGCCATCTCTGCCTGCACCAAGCGTACCCTCCCACCAGCCTCCTCCTCCATAAGCGACATTACTGCCGCCTTCAATGTGACAGCCTGCTGTACAAGATGTACAGAACCATCAAGCACATTCATAAGGCCTTGGCGTGCCGCTGTCTCCCCGGTCACAACAAAGTCCCTCTCCGTGGATTCTTCCTGTATCACCAAAAGACACTCACGAACGCTGAGCTCTGCTTTCACCGAGGTCATGGCAGAAGCTTCAAGCGCCTCATCACACTCAAGTTCAGCCCGCGCCGCTGACTCTGCCTCGCACAGCACTTCACGAGAGCGGGCCTGGCCGTCGAACACGCCCCACACTGCGCGCATTCCTCGCTCCCACTCTATAAACGCCTCCGATACTGCCGTCTCTGCCTCCCGCCAGAGCGCTTCCCGCTGCTCGGCATACATCTCCTTCTGTGCATGCACTGCATTAGCAAAAGCATCGTACTCTTTCTCCATCGTAGCCCGTGCCGCCGTCTCGGCCATCGTAAGTTCATACACGCCCACACCATCTCTCGCCACCCACAGAGCTCGTAACGCTTGAGTAAGCGCCTTGCTGTCAGCCTCGCACTGCCCCAGACACTCGGTGTAGTAGTACTCCACTCCCTTGTGGTGCAAGCTGCTGAGCTCCTGCGCTATCCACGTCACGCGACGCGCAAGCGCTGCCTGGCGGCTGTGATGCCAGCTGGAGGCCTGGAATGCCAGGAGATCTACATTTGTGCCGCTCAGATCGTCAGCAGCTGTTCTATCAGCACTGCGTGTCCTCTCGAGCATCTCCTCGAGTGCCTTTAAGACTAGGGTGGCGGGGACAGGGTGCGAGACGCGCTGCACAACGGCCTCAAGAGCGTCATAAAGACGGCTTGAAGCCGCTCCAGGCCTCCCAAGAGACACGCACGTGCTATGTCTTGCCCGCAGGTCGGTCTGCTGTCGGAGAGCAGCCTGCACTTCTGCTTGGCACATAAGCACGCGCTGCTCGAGTGCGCTGCGGGAAGCCCCAGCGACATCCACAGCGCGGCGGAGCTCCGCCCTGGCGGTTTCAACTTGTGCGGCAGCTCCGTGGGCTGCCACCTCTAGCTCGGCGTGGCGCACGGCAATCTCTTCCATCGCCTGTGCAGCCCCTTCCTGCCTACCCTGCTGCGTGCCCAAGGCCTGTTGGGTCTCTACTGCGCGTGCCCGCTCCACTTCGTGCTCAGACTCGAGTATCTCCAGCCGCGACACAACGTCCGCACGCAGGCGCTGCGACTGCGCGACTGCATCTCGCTGATGGGATTCCATTCTCTGGCGGCACTGGTTTCGCTGTCGTGCTGCTGCCTGCTCTGCAGCCACCACCTTTGCCTCCTGAGCCCGCGTCTCCTCCACTGTCGCTGCCAGTTGCTGCTGCAGCTGAGCCTGCTGCTCCTCCAGAGCATGGCGCTTGCTAGCGGTCGCGTCTAGCGCTACCTTCGCACTCTCCAACGCCGATCGCACTCGCATGCTCTCCTCCTCCTGCACAGCCATCTGCCCACGTGTGCCGCGCAAGTCGTCAGTGCTCTGTGATAGAAGCCTGCGCACCGCGTCGACGCGCCGCTGCACATCTTCCAACTCCGTTCGCGTGCGTAGGGTTTCGGCACGAACTGTGTGCAGCGTTCGGTCCCTCTCCAGTCGCATGTCTACAAAGGCCCTGTCAGCCTCCCGTCTCTGCGCCAGGAGTTCCTGTGAGTCCTTCGTGGCACCGTCAATGGCCTCCTGCATTTCTCGGTTGCGAGCTTCAAGAAGACGTACAGCCATCGTACTATGGGACACCTTGGAGCGCATCTGTTCCTGCTCAGCACACATGACCGCGACCTTTTCTGCCAGCTCTGCGCCACTTAACATCGTCATGTCGGGCTGAGAGGAACGCCCTGGCCCTGTACGTGAGCCTACTGCAAAAGCCAAGGTGGCCCGCCAGTCAGCCTCGGTTGCCGCAAGGACATGGCGAATGTTCTGTGTGGACTCCGTTGCCGCATGCAACCCCATCGATATCTTCCGCAGGGAGCTGGTAGGGCCTGGTGGCAGATCCTCCTTCTCCGCTGCCGCTGCAGATACGAGAGCAGTAACGGTTGTTGATGGTAGTGGTGCTGCGGCAGGCATTGTGGCGCCATTAAGCGTAGAGAGTGCCACTGAATGCGCAGAGTGAGAGACCACAAGCGCACTAGAAGAAGGTGGCTGTGCCACTGGAGCACCTATGGGTGATGGGTCGCAGGTCTCTGCGAGTAAGTCCGTAGCGACCTGAGAACTAGCGGTGTTTTCTAAATCGGCACGCACGACGGTGGCCTTGTTGGGGCCGTTGTTCCTGCTGTGTTGAGCGGTAGTAAATGCAGAAGGTAAGCGAGACAAAATAGTAGCATCAGCAAGAATAGATTCTGAAGCTGTGTGCACAGGCCTCACGCGCATCAACTGAATGACAAATACCGCAAGATCAAAGGAGGGCACGGCGGGCATCACCACCACAGTGCGCACGCCGCCTTCTATCATGCCGCTGGTGGCGTGCTCAAAGCCTTTGGCATCAGATGGTAGAGAGGCTGAAGAAGGCGCAGAGCGAAAGACATAGAGATCAGCACCGTCGTTGAGACTGCCTTGCAGAGTGATGTCGCCAACTGCGTGCGTCTTATCACCCAGTCTCAGCAGTGTTGATGCAGAAGAGGTGTCAGCAGCAGCAAGGGTATATGCGGTGTACCGCACCGTGGCCTCGTCGCCTGGATCCAGTTTCTTGGCGCTACTACTCACGAAGAAGTCAGTTGAGACGGCATTAACGGTAGGCTTGCCAGCAAGAGCATAAAAAGAGAGGCCAATATTCGCGAGCAGCGCCACCCAATCGCTAGCCGTCGATAACCGCAATCCTCTACACTTGCCTGTGTCGTCCCTGAAGGTGGCGTACCCACCTACCTGTGCGGCGAGTTGGAGACTATTCTTGTTGCTTCCTTTCAGATGTGCGGTGCACAAGGTTTGCTGTGCAGTATAGCACACGAGACAGTACCGCGGCGGTTCTGAGGGAAGCGCCACGAGAGCACACGTGCATAGCACAGAGTCCTCACCGCTATCGCCGTCTTCCACTACGAGTAAAGTAGCTGGCACAACTAGCAGTGATTGTTGGGTCATTCTACGCGTAGAAACAAATGTACTTCAGTGCGAATATGAGTATAGGTGAGAACCGGGGGGGAGGGAGGGACGCAGCAAGCAATGCTATTGTGTGTGATGTAAGGTCAAATGCTGCCCTTCTTTTTTTTTTCGTCTCCGCTTCGCCTGTAAGTAGCACGCGTGTATGCACGGAGTTGCGCTGCTGATTGAGTGTATTTCAAGTGGGATTATTTTTTTACCAAAAAGAAAGGGAGACATATAGTAGAGATGAAGCAATACACGCATTACCAAAAGACAACTATTGTACGCAGATTTCTCTCCCTCTCTCTCTCTCAAAAGGTTCTTTCTGATTCTTTTCTGTTACGATTCGCTCTTACACATAATTTTTGGAGTATTGACTAGTGATATAGTGCATGTGTATGTAGTTGTGCATGTCTAACTTTGTCGCGTTTCGCCCCGTATACACTACCGCTGCCGCCGTGGCTCCACACCTCGTGGAGACTGCCGGGATCTCCATATAGCCCCCAAGCGAAGCATCGGCAGCTCTCTCAATCCCTCCGCCATAGGGGCAGCAGCAATGGCGGCGGGTAGTGCATAAGTTGTAGTAAAAACAAGAAAAATAGACAGCGCCGACATGATACATGCCAGAACAGCTATCAGCAGAACACCACCGAGCCCAACCCCTTCGGAGGAAAGAAGAGACTCTGCCAAGTTGCGAACGTTAGAGATCGCCGCATATACATGTCCCTCAGCTTCCGCCACCCTGCGATAGGAGTCGCGGTTGCGTATGGCAAAAAACGCCAGCTCCTGACGCACTCGCATAAGCTCAACCTTGGTGTCTGCGTGCTGCTTCGCTAGCGCTTGAAACTCGGCTTGGAGTGCCTTCTGCTGTTTGATAAGATGCACCAGGAGGTTCACGGCGGGGTTCGCGTGAGAGGTGGACTTGTACGTGATCGGCGATGGCAAAGTAGAAGACAGCGTCTGTCGTGTCACGTGTGGGTCTCGGCTGCGTGGGGGCACTGCGCACATTGCAGTGAAGCATGCGGCAGCACCAGGCCGCTCCGCAGCTGTGCACTGTATAGACGCATTCCATGCGGTAGGTGAAGGTGGCTGCAGGCACAAAGCAGCGGGATCATGCGTCATTGCATGTGTCGCCGCTCTCGCGTCTGCGTCAGTGTTCATGTTGAAGGTGGGTAATGATAGTTCGAAGCCTAGTGGTGCGATCGGGTCCACCAGCGTTGTGGGCCATTGGGAAGGGAAACGCTCCCTGGCAGATGCTCCCTCTTTGAAAATGGTACTAGTGGGGTCGGGACTAGTAGAAGACATCACAGAATCCAAGATAAACCCTGTACCGCCACATGACTCCAGCTCACCTTCAACCTCCTCATCAATGTCGTAGCGCGTGAGTGTTTCGAGGGCATCAATACCAAATACTTGAAACCCAGTCATAGTGCACCACGGCTCGGAGCCATGCGAGGTCACCCAGAGCAGACGAATAAAGCGCACCGGGGAGTGCTGCGCCACCTCGAACGACTGTCTGCCGCGTCTCTGCTGAGCCTCAAAGTTACCCAGCACCTCCCAACTGTTCGTGGGGTACTGTCTGCTGCCCAGCAGTGTGAAACGGCGCACGCCACTGCTAAAGTGTTCTTTGTTTATCACCGTCACCACCCGCACTTCTACATCACGTATGAGTTGCACCGAGAACTGCTTCTTGGCAGCCCCACATGGACACATCATATACTTGTCCGTGTTGTCCACAAGAAGGGTGGAGGCCCCCTGGCAGCTGGGGTGTGCATCGGTGAGGATGGCGCCAAGGTACTTGGAGGCGTAGTTGGTGGAAAGGCCTGGTGGCGTACTCCGTGCTCGTGCACTGCTGGTACTAGCGTCTGGGATGATAGCACTGCTGTTGAAGTGCGCGCGCCGCTTGTTGAATGTCTCAAAAGACTGGGTAGAAAACCACTCCAGAGGGACGAAAATGGCCAATAGGAGTACCATCAACCCAACCAGCACGGCCACCTGTTCACAGCCCCGCGGGCGTCTCAGAAGGCTTACACTGGCATCCGCTTGAGGCTCCATCTTTACAACAAATATGAGAAGAAGAAAAAAGATAAAACAAGAAGTGATGGTGCCCCCAAAAGTAGCTAGATGTAAAAGCAGTAGGGAAGGACCACTAGTTTAAAATTTCCGTCATCAATGTTAATGCAACAGCACAAACCTAGCGCGCTCTATATATTTGACTGATAAAAGCAAACCGTATGGCAAAGTGCTACATGTTAATAGCAAAATATGATGAAATAAAGTAAGGAATATATATATATATATATATATATATGTAAGCTCTGTAAGTTGAGCACGCCATGAATCCCATAAAGCAAACCGTTGTGTCTGTCCACTATTTAAGTGAGAGCACACTACATAACTGGTGCTTCTTTTCGCCGCTGGTTGATGTTTCGTCCATTTCGCGACCTTATTTTTTTTGATAAAAAAAAGGAAAACAAAACAAAAATAGGTTCTTGCTGGTTCAAAAAGATAAAAAGATGCATCTCTCTCTTTCTCTTTCTTTCTTTCATTAAGATTTAAAAACATATATTCACGCAGCCACATGTGCTTTACGCAGTGTCTCCAAACAACGCATCAAACTCTGCGTCAATGTTGGCGGCAGAAGCGATAGCGCCTACCCCCTCCGCCGGCTTGGGGCGTGCAGTCGGTGCAGGAGACGGAGAAGCCTCTGTAGAAACCGTCGATGCAGGCTTCTGCGATGCGTCAGCTGCGGCGGCAGACACGACGGTGCCCTTAAGAGGCTTGGGGGGTACGCTCGTAATAAGGCCAAAGTCATCATCTTCATCATCCTCGCCCAAGGAAAACACGTGCTGCTGTGGTTGGCCAGAAGGCTGGAACGATTGCGTGTCGGATATGACACGGCCTTTCAACGGGACCCCAGCTGTACCAGCAGCAGGTGTCTGGCTAGAGCTCGCCTGAGCACTCGCGCCTTGAGCTCCCTGAGAGAACTGCTGATGTTGCTGTTGCGTCTCTGCGAATCGCTCCTGAACCTTCTGCACCATTCCCCATCCCCACGCCGAGGCTGCTGTCATCTTCTCCTTCGCCTTATTCGCGAGTTCGTCTGCGCGAGCCTTGACCGCCTCTCTCTCAGGAAACAATGTGGACAAGTTATCAACTGCCCCCGCGAGGGCACTGCCGGAGGCGTTCACGTTCGGGTTCCTCACAGTCGCCTGCTCGCTCATGACTACTCGGATCATGCGGGCACGAATAAGAGGAATGACGGTCTTGAAGCCGCCAGTGGTGAGGCTAACAAAAGGGTAGCCGGCCTGGATGAAGTGCAGGGCCACCACCTTAAGCAGGTTTGCCTCCTCCTCAAGCTGACGGCCCGTGCCAAAGATGCTCAAGTGCTGGCCACGAGATGCGGTTGTCTGAGACACCAGTTCAGCGATCTGGGAAGTGTCAAAGCCAATTCTGTCCCCCACAAACATCGCCGTGGGCAGATGGGCATAGTCGAAGCTCTCGCGCGAGCGGCAGTCGGCGATGATGTACTCCAGAGGGAGCGCGTCCTCGCCAGTAGGGGGGTGGACAGCAAAGCTGCTTGCCAAATCCGAGCGCTCCAGAGGGAGGCAAGGACTGGCAGCATAGTAAGCAGCAAGCTCCTCTGGAGCTTTGTTGATACTCCCTGAGTCAGGATACAAGCAGCACTCCAGAACGCGCTGAGTAGAAACAGGGGTGTTACGAAAGAGAAGCTCCGCGTTCTGCAGCAGTGTTTTGCCAGACCACATTGGGATCAGTGAGACGCGGCAGCTACTGACAAGCTGCGGGTCGATCGCCTCCGCCTTGCTGCGCGGCAACGTAAACACGGTTGACGTGAGCGCCGCCTGAATCTCCTTCTTGCTTGTCAAGTGCAGTAGCTTTTGTCGGTTGGAAACAATGTACGCCAGCGCAACATAAGGCACCATAATCGGGTCTCCTAGAATGAAGATCCAGTCTAGCACACACAGTGCAGTCGCGTAGTCGTCGTGAAGCACAAATAGCCTGCGTGTCCAGTCGAGAAGAAAAACGCCGATGTCTGCTTGGTTGTGGTCCAGGTGTACAGAGAGAGCGGGGTCTTGGTACTGCAGCATCAATCTTAGCAAAGCAGAGGCGGCACCTCCAAATTTCATTGGGGTTTCCCCAGTCGTACCTCCAAACGTCATTTTCTGCGTCTCCGTGCCTAGCACCAAGTAGTCCACCAGAAGGGACTCCAAAAAGGCCAGTAACACGCGAAGAACATCATTGCTGCTCGTGAGCCCCGCCTCGCGCACGACCGTCGCCATGGCCAGCGCAATAGGTGCTAAGTAGTCGTCGAATATGGCAGCCCGAGACTGATAAAGATATTCTAAGAGACCCGCGAGTTCTTGCTCAGTAGGTTGTGCTGAAGCACCAGCGAAAACCAGGGCAAGGCGCCGGGCAAGGACCCAGTTATCGTCCGTGGTACCCTGTGACATCTCAGCAAAAGATTCGGGCAATCGGTCCATCGGCAGTGGGCTGTCTATCAGGAGCTGGCTGTACAGCTTGCAGCGCAGCGGACCCAAAAGATGTGCTGAGAGCTGTGGCACACGCATGCAAGCTGTCTGCAACGTGGGCAGCACAAGCCGCTTCTCACCAAAGATATCGCAGTCCTCAAGCATGTGGAGCAGAGCAGCGGTGTCATCGGCTGCGGGAGCAGCTGGAGGATTGGCCAGCTGTTGTGAATCCGCACTCATTATGTCTGTGTGTGTGTGTGTGTGTGTGTGTGTGTGTGTGTGAGTGTGAATGTGACGGTTTACTGATATCGCTTCAGCCAAGAATATATATATGTATGTTGAAAAGCACGTACGATAGTTAAGAAAAAAAAAAACGATAAGCCTTTTTCTGAGTACAAAAATGCACTGTACGTAAAAGCACTTATTGAAAAAGAAAAAATTAATGAACAAAAGAAGGGTAAAAGAAAGAGTATAAAAAGACATATAAGTAAACAGAAAGCGGTGACAAGCTTTGCTCTGACTCTTCCCCCCTCCCCACTCCTCCCTCCTCCATCCCCTCCCTCCTTCCTCTCTTTCACATAAGTGTGAAAGAGAAATTCACTATCTTGTGTAACGTAAAACAATGTCATCACCAATCTGGGTGAAAGGCTCGCTTTATCTTTGTTGGTATGATAAATATTTTTTTAAAAAAAAGTGCAGAAAGTGGTCCTGCCGAATGAAGCTCCTAGTGCTGCACATACTCTTAACCTCTCGTGAGCTCACACACTTCCCGCTGCTGTCTATGTGTGCTCTGCCGCGACGAAACAGAAGCGGAGCTAGACACTTTTCGCGTGTACTGCAAAAGCACGCTGGCAAAGTCTCCAGACGTTTGAAAAAAAAAAAAAAAAGCAAGCATAGAAAAAGAAAAAAAAATGTAAACTGAAAAAATGAGCTTGAAACTCTAACTAATCAAATCAAGCAAAGTATCATCCAGCACTTCCTCAGTCTCTTGAGGTGGCAACGAGCGATCCTGCGTAAGGAACGATGCTGCCGCACTCTCATCAGCGAGTGAGCTGGTGGGGCATTCCCCGCGCGTGATGGGCCGTAGTGACTTCGCGCTCGCCACGTGCCTCTCCCAGTATCCCTCCTCGTGACCAAGTTCCTTGGCTACCATCAGTAGCTTGATAAGGAATCCATTGTAGTAGTCTGGATCGCCCTCCTGAACGCAAAATACCCTCAGGCATCCCACACAATCATCGCACTTGCGGTAGAAGGCGTCCTTTAAGCTGTGGCGCAGCAGCTGAAATACAGTCTCTACAAGCTCGTCCATGGCCCGTTGCTGGCCCAGAAGATCCTTCTCGCGGGCGGCAACGAGGGCATGAAAGGATCCCACAGGGTCGATAGTGGAGACGCGGTCTGGCACAGGTCCAGAGAGACCGCGGATGGGGATGGTTGGAGTCTCACTGATGGAGGAACCTGTCTCCATGATTGTGTTCATCTGCTGCAAGGTGAGGGCATTGATAGTAGATGGCGCACGGCCTATAGAGGAAGCCACGTCGTCTGCCTCTGGCGTGAGGGCGACGTTGGCGGGAATGCGGAACCAGTAACCCCTCTGTTTCTGCTGTCCCTCCGCATCCGGTGCCACATATGGGAATGCAGCAGCGCAGTCCTCCAACTTGGGCTGTACTGCTTGCAGCACCTCTGAGATGGGGTTTCCATAGGACGTGAACGCGGTAGATGAGCACTGCGACTGAGGAATAAGCGGGGGCACATCGCCATCCCTGTCTAGCGGCTCCTCACGTGCTCGCTTCACAGCCTTGACGCGCAGTGTGGCGTAGTATTGGGCAAGCACTGGGTTGAAGGTCTCGTTGGGTCTCAATGTGTCCTTCCCCACCGTCATGTCACTCACAAGAGCGTCAAGGAGCTGCTGCTCTGGCTGCGTGCCGACAATGTCTTCGTACTCTGAAAACGTGTATTGGCGCACATCCTCAGCAAATGGTAGAGGTGCGTAGTAAAGGGTGTCCCGCTTGCCAGCCTTGCTGGAGGGCACGCACACGCCCAAGACGGGCTTAGCGTCACGTGTACGCACCAGCCGCACGATCATCGCCTTCTCGCACTCAGCCATGGCGCGCACCAGCGCACTGAAGCCTTTCTGGCCCACATGGTCCCCAGCAAGTGGCAGCAGCACGCGCGTGCCTCCCATCAGAATGTACGGGGGTATCTCGCTGAGCAATACGAAGGCCACGGCGCTGAGGGAGCGAGGACCAGGGATCTTCATCGCCTCTAGATCACCCTCGGTGCAGGGAATGAGGCTGCGTCCGTAGTGATACGCCTTCACGCGATCAACAGTTTCAACTGCGTCACCAACCGCCGCCGCAAAAGGGGTAGCAGAAGAATCCCCGCCGACAATGCGAACGTACTCGGCGACCGTGGTCACCTCCTCTCCTCCTGCGGTGGCGCGCTTGAGTGAGGGTAGCTTCTCCTCTTGTGTCTTGGTAAAGAGCTGTGCAGCAATGCGCACATCGCCAATGCCGAGTGAGACTTTGAGCAGCGGGCGTTGCAAAACTTTTCTGCGCCGCAACGCCGAGAGCCCCTCCACTGCCTCCTCCAGTGAGATCACCATGCTGCTCTCTCCGAGCCACTGGCATAGAGCATGAAGCACCACCTCGTTCTGACCCTTTGTGTTGTACGTGTCAAGCTGTTTCAGCAACTCCACGGCGCTGGTCTCCTCATCCACAACGGTGAAGTCAATGCCGATAACAATGAGTGCAATGCTGTGCCTTTGCAACAGCTGGAGAATGTCCTGTATGGCTCCCTTGCTAGCTACCTCGTGGCGTGCATCTGTGATGAGATATATCAGACGAGAATACTTCTTTTTGGCGGTCCGCTCCACAATCAAGTTAGCGCACGCCTCAATCGTCTCCAGAATGTCACACACACCCTCTTCGCCACTACTGCCGCCGCCCTGCTCCATACGCTTGCGTAGTGCCTCAAGAGGCGTCAGAAAATCTACCGTGGTCGCCGCCAAAGCCCTCTCGACCGTGATGTGCTTGTACCTCCTGCCTGGAGTGCTACTTGCGAGTGGGTTCATGGTGTCTTTGGTTCCTGTAAAGATGAGGCCCAGCTCGTCGTGCGGAGCATACAACATCTTCTCAAGCGCTGACTGAACACACACTTGCCTGCCTTGCTCCAAGGCGTGTGCCCTGCAGCAGCTCACATCAAGTGCAAAGACAGCAGCTGTCTTCGACGTCATAAATGTATATATCCTTCTCTGAAAATTTTTGGTTCCAGAAGAGCCCCCCTGTGGCTGCGTTAACTAAAATAAATCCGAATTTTGCTGGAGTTTCTCCTTCTACTGTGTTTATCTTTATCGTTAAATATTGTCCCCCTATCCCTCACACAAGAGTCAACGGCAGAAATTGAGAGAAAAGAAGTTTTGAAAAGCCAATCAATTGATGTCGTACGATTTGCCAAGCCAATCAAGTGATCTACTAGCATCGCAGAGGCACATGCGCCACGTTATGGCAAAAGAGAGAAAAAAGGGGGAGGAATAATAATTTATTGCAAAAATCTCTACATAATTCATTTAAAAGAAAAAAAAAAGTGGCCCCGGGCATTGCACTACTAGGCATATCAGCATCTATCACCAATAATACTCTCATTGCACTTCTTATTATAAAAAAAAAAAAAAAAAAAATAGCCGAGAGAGTACATACGCACAGCTAAATAGATAACATACCCTCCAGAAGGGAAGAAACATGCAGTGGCCATAAAGGGGACAAGAGACCGAGCATGTGAACACAATCAATTGACACCATATATAAACATATTAAAAGCAAGCGCTTTCCCCTTGTACCCTTACAATAATGTTCCTTTGTGGCCTCCCTTGCGCGCCTTCCCTTCAATAATCCTTTCTTTCTTCTTTCATCTTAAATTGTTTCGCTGAGAGGAGTTGTTAAGCAATCCATGAGTCACGACATTGTGCGTGTGTGTGGGGGTGCAGAATACACACCAGTCATCCACAACTTGCAAAGTTCTACTATTAAAATTATAAAGCACAACGCCGTAAACATAAAGTGTGTTGGCTCATTCAATCAAGAGCACGTATGTGTACGTACTGCATCTCGTAAATATATAAGTTTGAATAGCGATAGCAAACAAGTCACGTTTCAATGGGATGTGCTCGCACCTACAAACAACCCCGAGTTGACACAAAACAGCAGCACAGTAACATCCTGGAATGGCAAAGAAAGAAGAATTAGCCTAAACGCATATATGTACACATATGTAGATATATATAGATATATGTATTTATCTGTAACTTCCGTTTCCTCTCTCTCTCTCTCTCTCTGCCGCTGAACACGCAGAGAGTAAAGACAGTACGCAATCATCAACCGCTTCTGCTGTATTGGCCTCTTCAATGTTTCCCTCCTCATCGATTTGTAGTAGATATATCATAAATGCTCACTTAGATTTTTTTTCCTTTCTTCTTTCCTTTTACCTTTTACCTTTTCAATCCTCTCTCTCTCTCTCTCACACGTGATGATCACAACGTGCGTGGCTTACTTGCTGTTACGCGTCTGAGACTTCTTTTCTGTCGCAGCCTTTTCCCTGGCCAGCATACGAATAGCCTCCTCTGCCTTGTGCTGGTAAACAAGAAGCTCAATACGCTCCGCACGGAAAGCACAGATCAGTCTCTGAGCCCTCTCCAGCTCGTAGGCGGTACTGTACTCTCCTGTGGCACTGCCGCGCGGTGACATCTCTGCACCACTGGGGGAGCTTTGGAAGTTGCCTACAGCACTGAGGTAGTCCGTGCCCTTGGCAGCAGCCAGCTCTGCGCTCAGCTCGTCTTGTCGCTTCGTCAAGCTCTCGTTATCCACGCGGTAGCGCAGTGCGAGCGCCTGCATCTTCTTGGCCAGCATGAAGCAGGTGCGCTTTTCCTCTGCCAACAGCAAAGCCAGCTTCATGCGTTCGTCACTGATGGTGCGAATCTTCGCATCGCGGTCCTGGATAGCATCCTTGAGATGCTGATTCACCTTGGCCCATTCGCCACCCCCGAGAACGGCTCCATCACCCGCTCCGCCGCTCCTCGGGGCACCTACGAGCTTCTCCACCTTGTCGGCTGGGAGGGCACTGCGCAGAGTGTTGTTCTCCTTCTCCAAGACCTCAATCTCCATGGTGAGGGTGTTCACCTGGTCCTGAAGATTTGAAACGCGATCTTCGTAGATACCACGCTCCTCCTGCAGAGCGTCCTCAAGGGTGCCGTCGTTCTTGGCATCAAGGTCAGCCATGAGCTGCAAGTAAAGTGCCTTGTAGTCCAAGATCTCGTGGCGCTTGGCGTCTTGCTTAATCTGGATTGCACGCTGGCCAAACCCGATAGCGCTGAGAGTCTCCTCCGTGTTATCATCAGACGGGCTAATGTTAATCATGATGGATGTGTTTCCGTTACCAAGCAGCGAATACTGCAAAATGCGAGTCAGCTTAGACTCACGGAACGGGGCGTGCTGAGAGTTCTTCTCCGTGAGAGCGGCCACCACCTTGCCCAACACAAGAAGGCTGCCATTGATGTGTGTGGCCTCATCAAAAGTCTTGCCCTCTGCGTGCGTCTTGCTCACACGCTCGCTACCGGCAAGATCGCACAACACGAGGCGACCCTCAAGGGCCACCGTCGGTCCAGTGTCGTCGTTATCCACTTTTAGAGCTTTCGTCTTGGCAGATCTGGTCATGTTAAATGAAAACACAGTGTGGGAGCGGGAGCTGGTAAGGTTCATTGACGTGCTGGTCATCTCTTTGCGGTTCATACCTACGCGGAACGTGTTCATCGTCTCCTTGTAGTTGGCCACCGTCTGTTCAACGGGCAAGCCGGTGCTCTCTGAAACAAGGATGACATCACCACGGCCCTCAGGTCCCATCTGAATGCGCACGCGGCCCTTCTGATCATCCAGCAAGTCAGTGAGAATCTCATTGTACAGCTGCACGTAGCTCACAGTGCATGCGTAGTCATAGTTCTTGTCGGTGTCAATGCGACCCCAGATCTCATGCATTGCCTGCTGCAGCACACCTAAGTTCTTCTCATCGTCGTTACTGATTGTGAACGTCTTACCAGAGCCTGTCTGACCGTAGGCAAAAAGCACGCCATGCTGGCCGTCAAAAGCTGCATCCACGGCACCCTTTCCGAAGACTTCATAAACAGACTTCTGGGTACTATTGGGCTTTAGGACACGGTTGAAGAGATACTCCTTCGTAACTGCGCGAGAGCCAGACTTTCGGTTCACCGTGATGGAACGCGGATCAGAGGAGCTGTATTTGATGTTGTCAAAGGTGTGGTCCTTTTCACGGGGTACAGGAGGACGTACGCGCAGGTACACCGAGATATTCTTCGGCGCTGTCTTGCTGCTGGTCTGTGCCTTGGACATGGCTGCTGCAGAGTGAAGTAAAGAAAGTAGAGAAACTGAGTAGTATTTTGTAGGGGGAGAATATATAAATATATAAATATAAATATAAAGCTATATATATATGAAAGTTTGAGCTGACGAGTGTATGATGCAGTCGGTCCAAATACAATTCCTCCCTACAACGTATCACGCAGTAATCTTTTCCCTTTGCAAATTACTTTTTTTTTTTTTTTTCCCACAACAGAAATAAAAAAAAAATTAATGATAGAGATAGAGCAAGCTACTTATATATAGCTAAAGAAGTGGTTGACTATTGAGTCAAATAAGAAAGAATCAGCACAGTAAGACGCTAGATCAACTACAGACAAAAAATTAAAAATTAAAAAAGAGAAATATGTTACTATAGTGAAGACGTTCAAAAAAAAAAAATGCAATAGAGATCTGCAGAGTACTACATACACTCCTTTCACAGTAAAGGAGAAGGGGTGAAGGAGCTGGAACGCTTTCTTTGGCAAGGGCACCACTGCGTCAAACATTGATTCTCCCTCGTCCCCTTTCCTTTGCTGCCACGATTTAATACAATGAGCTGTACTGTATGTAGGAGAGAGAGAGAGAGAAGAAAAAAAGTCTTCTGCTTCTTCGAGGAGAAAAAAAGTACCCTAGCACACGCCATTGCATACCACGTGAACATGAAGGAGTGTTGAAATGAAGGCCGCAAAAACGAAAAAAATTTTCATCATCATGTAGCCGTAAAACGCATACTCCACATTATTTTTCTTTCCCTCAAAGGGCTAGGTGAGCGAGATGACGGCAAGCACTTTTGCTTTGCTATGCGGTTGTTACTTTAATATATGAATTCAAATAAAAAACAAAGAACAACAACGTTAGTCATCGTGAAGTAGTAGCCATCTTGTATCTCGCCACATTGCACTTCACCCACTAGTTCATTTTCCCTTTTCCCTCGAATTCTTCTAAAACAAAACAAAAAAAAAACCAATACATGCATACAAGGGAATACAAAACCAAAACGAAAAATCGTCATTCAACAAAATAGAAACAGTCACAAACAAGAGCACTAATGCTCATCCTGGCAAACAAGCAAATATAAAGCCCCTGAGCCTTCTCACTAGAATTCAATGTAATGCCACATATAGCATGCACTATATAAACTACAATTCCCTTTCGCGTTTAAGATTATTTTATCTTTAGCTCAGAAATAGAAAAGGGAAAAAGACGAGAAGCAGCCTCATTACTATTCCGCTTTAACATTTGAGTAGATGATCCTCACAAATATGAGGGACGCCAGAACGCCTATAGAGGCAAAGAGCAGCGCAAGAGCGCTGCACATCATCGACATGTATCCAAAGTAGAGCACCGCACCCCAGAACCCACGCACCTCTGACCTCATAAAGTAGTAGTAGACGCTGAAGAGCATGAGCCACACGCCGTACGACGCTGATGTAAAGAAGCTGCGCCACCACCAGCGATAGTCAAGGGCGTTAAGCTGAAAGTAAGTCGAAAAGACGGACACTTGCGATACCAAAATAATGACCAACACATACACAGCTCCGAGAAAGCCAAGTATGTAGTACACCGAGCCTTGCCAGATGCTCCCAAAGATGTAAAGAAGCTCCACAAAAGAAGCGGCGAAAGGAATCAGAGCGGGAATAAGGTACGAGAGCGAGGATGCAAGATAGACTGGTTGCGAGGGGATCGTACGGGGGATGTTGTTCACCTTACAAGGGATGGGCACCGTCAAGCCAAACCCCACAGTCGCTCCAAGCAGGCACACCGGCGTGGAGACGCAGATCCACACAAAGAGAAGAAAAATGAGGAAAGAAAATGGCAAGGTACTGGCAGCGTGGCTTCCAAGGTGGATAAAGTTGAGAGTCAGGTAAGCGGCAAACATGCAGGCAGGGAAAAAAGCCGCGGTGGTGAAGATAATCTTCCAGCTGCGCATCTTAAACAACTTTGCCAGCACCGCTGTAACGGCGCCGTTGACAGAGCTGAACACGATGAACAGAACCAGCTGCGCTGTTGCGAGCCAACCACGACTGTAAGGGGCAATAAATCCCATTGTCGCGATGAAGACGGTAGAGGCAGTCATGCAAGCAAGTTGCATGCCGGTGCCGACCAATATTGCGAAGATGCCAGCGCGGCGAGGCTTGCGGAACACATCGCCGCTCACCAACTTCCATCCACTCTCCTCACCTTCAAGTAGAGCGTCTTCATCGTTGTATCGCTGAATATCGCGGCGGAGCATGCTGACGAGAACATACCGGAGAACCACAGACTGCACCACCACAACAAGGAAAAAGTTCAAAAAAGCATACCAGTGAATGCGCGACTCGGAAAGTGATACTGCCATGTACACGTCCCAGCGCGTAGACCATGGGATGTTAGACGGCTTCCACGTAACTGAGTACGTGTACACTACCTCATCACTCTTGGCCGGCTGCACTTTGCTCACGTCGTGGAGGCAGCTGAGAGGCGCGCCAGGTGCCCTCTCGATACTCATGGGATGCACCTCAAACTTTACTATCCTGTATCCCAAAGGTCCTTCGGTGGCATCCTTGGCCTCGAAGTAGTGAATGGTGAACTTCCAGTGATTGAACACAAGAGGGCTTTGATCGCGGATCACGGACGGCACACCAACATTGAAGCCAGTTCGCACACGTCCACCCGCGGACATGCCCTGTTGTAGCACTGGAAGTGAATCAAGAAAAAGCTTCATGCGGTAACGCCCATTGATCACATTTGCCAACTTCTTCTGTGCTTCGGGTGTGAGAGGTGCCTTGCATATCATCGCGCAATTCACAGGCTTAATAAACTGGACAGCAATGCCGGAGTCCACCATGGAGTCTCCAAAAAGCGCTTGGCCAATGTTTCGGTGTATCTTAGCCCCCTTGGAGAGTGGACACACCAGCGCATCCTCCAGCTTGAGCGTCATCACCTTGCTTTTCGATGCCACAGTACCGGCTGTAATGTTAAGCGTCTTCCCATTCTCATAAGTGTGTGTAGACTCTTTCACAAAAGCGTTCCACTGCGCGGCACTAGCCGATGTGTGTATCAAAACCACAGCACACAGCACTAGCAAAAGGGCTCTCAGCAACGAGCTCTGTCGCATTTTGACCTTCTCTTTCTATCACGCGTGGCGTTTTTAACTGGCTAGCGCACTGCACACACACACACACACACACAGTTACGCAATAAAAAAAAAGACAAAAAAAATAAAAGGAAAAGTTTGATAGCTAAAATAAATGGACTATATGATCTACAGAACACTACGAAGAACACAACGCAAAAGAAACAGAGAAAGAATCAGAGAAGTAGAAAGGTAGGAAAGTTCCAGAAAAAAATATAAAAGTAAAAAATAAAAACGTAGACAATACATAAATAAAAGACATAAAAAGGAGAGACATCAGTGCACACGCCTCAGCCAACCTACGCATCCCTTCTTTAAAAAATTAAAAAATTAAAAAAATGAAAGTTAGAAAAAAAAAACGATATCGTTTCTTCAATTCTCATCTACCGTACTTTGGGGTAAATGTACATCCATGTGAGCTGGTTTTCTCTTTCTCTCTCCCTTGTCGTTGTGCGTTTGTGTGTATGTAGGAGCAGACTAGTCATGTGTGCGTTGCCACTGCTGTTCCTGTCCCATAACTAAAATACAAAAGAAAGAAAAAAATTTAAAAAAAACTTGCCAACTACACAGTCGGTAGGGCAAACAGGGTTCCTCTCCGCGATACCCTTCTTCATACGCAAAAGTGCACTACGATATCCTTTTCTTTTTGCTTTCAATCATGTTTTGCCGCAGCTGTATGATTTTGTATACGAAGACAGTCACAGAATATGTAGACATATTTCTCCATTCACGATGAACTAAAATATTATCTCCCTGGCTCTCTTTTGCTTTCTCTCACGCACAAACCCTCTTCTGTGGATAAACATAGAAAAAAAGGGGGGGAAGAAAAAAAGCAAAGCAAGAAGGGGAAAGGGGTGATCAACCTACAGATCAAAAAAATTCACAGAGTCCCTTTTCGTGTAAGCTACCCAATGCGCCAAGAGGCCTCAAAGGAGCATATTGTGCTTGCTTCAACAGCCAGCTCCCTCACGGTATGTACGCAAATAGCCCTCACAAAGCCAGCAACAGCAAGAAGAAGAACGAGGGAAACAAAAAAAATAGGAGGGGATTTTTTTCTGAAAATAGAAAGTTAGAAAGAGAACTCTCCCAGCTCTTGCCCACCCCCTCTACTCTTTATGAAACATTGCAATTTCTTCAATGAAAAGCTGCCGCAGCTGCTCAGTGGTCAACTGCTTATCGTCGCCATCCCAAAAGAAAGTGTCACCCGCCTCGCACCCCCCCACTTCCATCTGGCCACCGCGTACGTCTGCCAGCCAGGGATGGGAGATGGCTTGCTTAGCAGTGAGCCGCTCCGTGGGGTTGTACTTGATCATACCAAACAAGAAATCCTCAAAAAGTGTGTAATACTGCGCCGGAGAAAGCTGCTGTGGAGCCGGACCCGCCGACATATCCAACTCATCCTCGTCATCAAAGCTGTCGAAGAAACTGGTCTCGTCGAAACGCCTCCGCAGGTCTGGGCAAAAGTCCCGGAGTGACTTGCCGTTTGTCTCTGGAAGTGATTCCAGGTACCTAGCTGCTTCTTCGGGGGTGCCGTATGGGAGATCGCGTCTGCCCCTCGGCTTACCAAGAAGCTCAACAATAAGATTAACCTGATTGATGTAGTCGTGCCCAGGAAAGAGCGTCTTGCCCGTTATCATCTCCGCGGCGAGACAGCCGACCCCCCACAAGTCTACGCTATAGTCGTAGTGCTCGCACACCAGCAGCAGCTCAGGGGGGCGATACCACCTAGTTACTACATAGCGCGTCATGTTCTCCCCCATGCCTCGCGCAAGACCAAAATCACATAGCCTAAGATTGCAGTCCGCGTCCGTGAGCAGGTTCCCTGGCTTTAGGTCACGGTGCAGCACCCCAGCACTATGTATGTACTGTAGTGCGCAGAGGAGTTGAAGCGTAAGGTACTGGCAGTGGCCTGCCTTCAGGCGCACACGGGGGGAGCGCAGTAAAGCCTGCAAGTTAGTCTCCATGAGCTCCGTGACGACATACACCTCGTTAAACGTGCTGTCGTTGCTCGGCCTAAAGAGGCCCTTGAGAGAGAGCACGTTTGGATGGTGCAGAAAGCCAAGAAGCTTTACCTCCCGCAGCACGCGCTTCGCATCTACCGTGTCCTCAAATAATCTACTAATCTTCTTGATAGCCACCAGCTCCTCAGTCTCCGTGTTCACTGCGCTGCAGACAACACCATAGGCTCCACGGCCAACTATGTCTCTCACGCTATACTTCTCGGGCACCTGCAGTGCGCATTGATTCTCGAATGTATACACTTTTCTGCCTTCCGAGTCGATCGCCGATACGTTGATAAGCATGATTGACATTGGGAAATATATATATTGTGATAATAAAAGACGCACTTTACAAACACACGGCCGCAAACACGCACACACTACAAAAAAAAAAATGAGATACTAGATTATATATATATATATATATATATATAGCTAGTTAACAGCAAGTTAAATGAAAAATGTGTACCTATCGGTTGTGCGGATATATGCGTAAGTACGTCTCTTCCCTTCCTCACTCTATACTCCTCCGTAAAGATGTGTGCGTGTGCGTTTTCTTATACTATGTTCACCAGTGAGATCGCTTACTTCCTAAGTAATGAAGGCACGCACGTGCACACCTTGATGTTAAAAAACGGGTATATAAAATGAAATCGTGAATGTTCAAAGGGAAAAGGAAAAAAGATAAAATGAAAGAAAATATTAATACTATTATTATTATTGTTTACTGAAGCATGGAAAGAGGGAGACCATAGGAAAAACGCCAGAGTGTCAACTCAATGAATCTGCATGCAAGTCATACCTTGAGAAGCATCAGTCCCATTCCTCATCTTTCATGCCGCAGCCCGTTATGCCCATAGTTCTAGTTTCACGTGTGCGCAACAAGAAATAAAAGAAAAATAACAGGCACGTACACGATCTTCTATACTCCCAAAGGAGTGCTTTCTTCTTTGCTTTTTTTTTCGAACGTTTGCATTTTGAATTTATTTTGTTTGTTTGTTTCCTTGAAGTGACCAATAAACGTTAATATTTTGGTAGACATTTTCTTAATTACGTACGTACGCGCTGCTGCACATCGTCACAACACCCAACCCAACAAAGGCAATTATAATACCAAAAAAAGGGGATTGGGGGGGACTTCATCGCACATATCTTCTTTCTAATTGAATGAACTGCAACTGCACCGACTCGTACACAACTCCTTCTCGCCCATCCTCAAAAACGACACCTCTCCATCCTTCTCTATATATTTCCTTACTTTCTTCTTTTTTCTCCTGACGATATCTCTTCCTTGTGACTTTTTTTTCTCCTGTCTTATGCACAACAGCCGTAACATTGAAGAGGCTTCTTCCCTGCTTGTCCTTGTAGGTGGCTGCACCTTAATCAAAGGAGCAAACAACCACAGTAGTATTGAAAATAGGAGCGAAATATGTATAAAATCATCTTCTTCTTTTTTTTTTGCCAAGCTGCATGCTGTCGTTGTTCTTGTGTTCAAGAAACTGTACACATTGTAAAGTACGGCATTACGCGTTGAGACGGAGAGAGAAAGAGAATAAGAGGGTGGGTGGGGAGCCCAATAAAGAAATTAGTATCATTCTTCCCCAGCCATGTATTCTAGAACTACCCTACATAGGCACTTATCTGTGTACCATTTTCTTTTTCCCTCCTTCG
Organism: Sergeia podlipaevii; assembly: GCA_030849805.1. Taxonomy (NCBI): domain Eukaryota; phylum Euglenozoa; class Kinetoplastea; order Trypanosomatida; family Trypanosomatidae; genus Sergeia; species Sergeia podlipaevii. The sequence continues at coordinate 106,665 of JASANZ010002258.1, forward strand.
CTTTCCTTTCTCTCTCTCTCTCTCCCTCCCTCCCTCCCCCCTCCCTACACACACACCGCATAAACCAACTTACACCTCCGTACATTGGATGTTTCCCTTTATCTCTCTCTTTATTTCGTTCTTGCACTGGTCCATCACCCCTTCAACTTCCAAAGTACATGTGGCACACGCATGTGTATATATATGTGCAAGCGGCTATATGAATCAGCGAGTACATACACGTCAGGCACAAGCTTGCCCCCCATCTCAAAAAAAAAAAAAAAAATGAGCCGCTCGTCATTCTCCTGCGTGAGTCAAAGGAAAAGATAATGAAAGAACCCTCCTGCTCTTTCAGTCCTTCACTCCTCTGCCTAACTCTCCCCTCCTTGTGTTGCACCGTCGGCAAGACACAAGCAAAAAGTTTCTATGCACCGCCTAACGTAAAAAAGCACAGTAAGGAAAAAAAAAGAAGAAATGTAGAGCTCCCACAGCGATAGAAATACAAAATTATAATTTCTTTTCTAAAACAAAAAAAAAGGGTCTAGCAACTACACAAAAAAAATAAGAAAAGCCATCGCCAACAGACATCAACGTCATGAACACTCATATATGCAGACGTGGACAACAGGTCTGGGCAACTAGTTGCCACTACCAGACGCCAAGGCCTCGAAGAATGCCTTCTCACGGCCAGGAGAGGGCCCACGATTGAAAAACGTGCGCTCGGTCTCCACATCAACCTCGTCGCTCATTTCATACGCAGTACGCATCACAGGTGGCAGCTCATTGAGCTTCTTCTTGTTAAACGCCTTCAGCAGCGTGTAGCGCACCTGAAGTGCCTCCGCGGTGGTCATATGCCCCAGCTCTGCCATCTTGGTGTATGCGGTGCGGCACGAATCGTGATTGCGCGGGAAAGGTGGGCCGGGCACAAAGGAATGATCGCCGAAGCTAGCTACCTTCGAAGCTCCCTCGGCAACTTGCACGATCATGCAGGAGATGTTGTCCTTGCTGCCGCGTCGAACAGCCTCGTCGCACACACGGCACGACACCACAGCAATATCGTCCCAGCACTTGCTCATGTTTTCGTGGACAAAGTCGCTCACCTCCTCGTTCGAAAAGTTTCCCTCAAAGACACCATCGCAAGCCACAATAATGACATCTCCAGGTTGGCACATAACCGTCGTCACATCGGGCACGGCAATCACCTTTTGCTCCTTGTACGTCTTGGTACCCCGAACCTTAAAGGCGCCGTCACCGAAGGCGCGAGATACAGCCAGATCGCCGTCAACGCGGTTGTTGAAAACAGCGCCACCGCATCGGACAATGCGCTCGCGTTCATCAGTATCCACCGGCTTGTGGTCGCGGGTTTCAAATACCACCGCACCATTGCGAGTGACTAGAATACGAGAATCGCCAACATTCGCGATGATCACCTTTCCTGACTTGTATATGAGACAAAATGTACCTGTAGAGCCACCCTCTATGTCCTGTTCTAAGTACGCCTCATCCAGCTCCACGCACACCTTCTCTAGGGCCTCAGCGGTGACTGGCTCCGTGAGAGCACGCAGCTTGGCTGGCATCCGTTCAGCTACAAACCGACTGCATTTCTCGTTACTGTGACCGTCAAATACGCCAAAGTAGCTGACCTCGTCGCCAACCACGAGCATGTGGGCATCCTCCATAGAGTTACGAAATCCATTGAGAGAGGCGCAGCTAGCACTAGTGTACCCGTTGCCGGCACGCTCCACAACTTTGCTAAGGATCGGTTTAGGAAGAACAAGCCCCATTGCTGCAGAGAGAGAGAGATAATAATAGCGATAGCAAGAGTAAGATCTTATTTTGCAAAAAGAGTGAGAAATAGTATAGGTAATACTCACTCACACACACACACAAAAAAAAAAGAAGGAAGAAAATAGAGCGCGAATACACAACAAGTGTGGAGCGTTGATGTAAGAGATACAGGTGGTCTAGCGGCGCTGCTATGAATGCGTATTGAACGTTGCCTCTATACTGTTTGCTTGCCTGTTTCCTACGTTTTAAGAAAAAAAAAAAGGGTCGTGTTGCCGTTTCTGTGAAACAGTGGGTAGACGAAATCTAGGGCCTGCTGCTAGTGCTGCTTTTTTTTTTCTTTGTCGTTATCGCTGATATTGAAAGAGGGGAGGGAAGAAAGAGAGCAAAGTGTTTCCTCTTGCCTCTTTGTTGGTTGGTTGGTTGGTTGGTTAGTTGGACTTTTGTTCTCTCTCCCTCTTTCTATATATATATATAGTAATAAGTTATGTGTGCGTACGTGTATGTAGTCGGGATGTAGCCTCTTCTTTATCTCCCACCTTTTAACTCAAAGAAAGAAAATAGAGAAGGTGTATTGGTTGATGCACAAAACTCAAAAATACGTTCGTCAAACTTAAAAAGAAAAGTGAAGCAATACGACAACGCTGGTAGCAATTAGATTCCCTTTTCCTTGTAAGAAAAAAAAATACTGGAATAACAAAAAAAAAAATGAAAATAAAGCAAAGGAGCAATAAAAATGCTATGACTGTGGATAACATATGGAAAATGTAAAGTCAAAAGAAAAGAGAAAGAGAAAAAAAAAAAAGAAGAGAAGAGGATTAAGAGATGACAATGAGCAGTGAGATGCACCAAGCAGCAAGAAGTGAGAACTTATCAGACAGTGTGCGCGCGTGTAATGCACACACGAGTAAAGATAATGATGAACAAAAGAAAAAAAATATTTAGGCGTGTCTAAGAAAGTTAGATAGCAACCCAAAAGTCGTCCTTGTGAATACACTATACGAATGTACACGCATACTTCGTCGCCTTTTGTTGACTTAGATGCCAGTGAAAACGCGAACTGATCACAAACAAAACAGACCATCGTCATCGTCCTTCTCCACATCATCCATCGCCACAGCTAGTGCGTGTCGCAGCAGCTCCTCCGGCTCCCTCACTGAGTTGCACCTTTTTAAGTAAGTAAGCATCTTCTCCATGTCTTGCGTCAGAAGCGCCTCCTGTTCGGTGTGAAGTAGCGCCACGCACACCTGCAGCACCGCACGCCAGCCACACAGTAGAAACGCATCCCACACGCGCACCACAGTGGGCATAGGCAAGTGATAGGCGAATAGAGTTAGCAACCACTGAGAAGCAAAGTGCGAGAGGCTAACACCTTCTTTTGCAAAGTGCCCTGCCAGGAGCGGGAGGAGTCGCTGTACAAGGCGCTCAAGTGCCTGCAGCAAGCGATGCAGCAACGGGAATCCAGGAAGGTACAACTCACGCATACAATACCGCGGACTGTACATGAGATGCCGCAGCACTTGAAAGCTCTCTTCCTCAGGCAATTGAATCAACAGCACCGCAGCTACAAAGGACATGCCTTGACAATACCCAACCTCGGGGTCCACAGTGCCATACGCGCGCAAGACACGATAAAGTGCTGCCTGGCCCATCGAGTGCGGAGTGGCGAAGGCACAGTGAGTGGGAAAGGTACGGCCCAAGTCACGTCGAATCGACTCACAGGTTGCGTGAGGACTAGAGGTAGGAGCTTGGGGAGAAGGGGGGAGGGGGGTGTCAGGGTGTGTAGAAAAATCGGATACCGCAGAAACGGAGGAAGCAGTTGACGTATAAAAAGCTGCGGCTCTGTCCGTCGTAAACGAACCCTGCTCGGCCGGGAAAAGAGGCTCTGGAAGAGACACAAGCGCCTTGTACGCAGCACGGTCTGACGCCTGCTCTGCGGCAGGGCGTTGTAAGGAGCCAGAGAGAAACCCCCACACCAAGGCTCTTGGTACTGAGCCCTGAGCAGGAGCTACACCACTGGATGGCAAAAGATGCAGGTGCCACTGAGATTGTGTAACTCTCCGCGCCTCCTCCAGAACGGTTACGTGGGGAAACTGGCACTGAGCGTCATCAGAAGCCTTGATCGCCTCGTGTATAGCCAGATAAGTGGCAAAGCTCCTCAGCCACCAAAGTCCTTCCTCTTCATACTCCTTTCTTGAGACTGGTGGCGATGCGGCTGCTGGAGCGAGCCGACTGCCTGTGGAAGTGATGTAGAAACCCTGCGAGTCGATAAGTGTGGACTCCCTCTGCGCAGCCATGCCCTGCGACTCAGCTGCACACATAAGCAAATGCGTTCTAAACTACAACAAGATAAAGAGGAGATAATAGTCGTTTCTACCATAAGTGCCCTGATACGCAAAGACTCGTCCTGCGCAGATAATTAAACGTGGCATTTGAGGAGAGAAGGGGAAAAAATGAAAATGGATGGTTAGTTAGATGAAACAAGGCACGGGAGGGGGGACAAAAACGAGCGTCGTACTGCTTTGTTTTATTTTCAAACTCGTCTGTACGTTGCTTTGCTGCCACGATAGCAGCAGAGATATTATATGGTGTTCCTACGTTCGATATATATATATAAGAAGGTAATCACATCAAATAAAAAGGAAAAACGACAGCATAGCCTACAAAACAAAATACACATCATGATGGTGGTTGACATTAATCCTCTACACTACTGCTGAGTGCAGGTTTCAACTCAGGTCGCTGGGCATGGTGCTGAGAACCCAGTCTCTCAATATAGAACGGAATATAAAAAAAGAACAAAAAAAAAAGATACGCGTACCACAACAAGAAGCGGTCCAAAAAAAAAAATAGAATGAAAAAGATATATATCTTTAAATATTGATGATGATAAAGAAAGCAGTACATACAAGGCAATCCGACCATTCACTAGGGCCGCCAGCCTCCATTGCTGTTCACATCATACTTCTGTGCACATGACAAGAAAAACCGCCAGGATCGCTATTATTATTATTATTATTTTTTTTTTTCAGAAAAAAGGGAGTTACGTTCTCATCAAAAGAAAGACACGCACCCACACAGGGACAATAAATAGAACGGTGTTGTTGTGTTGACGTTGACAAAAAAAAAAAAGAAAAAAAAATGAAGCAAAGAAGAGAGTAAGAAAGTTCGCACACACATATTCAGGATCTTTCTGATAGTAAAGGGAAACTACCAAAGCTCTCGTCATCACCTCCTCTCCTCACAGTCGTCTGCTCGCGACTATAGTCCTCGTCATCATAATCAGATTCTGAGCAAGGCTCGCTGTCAGTAAAGATTTCTGACTCGTCCTCATCGGTCTCAACCAGTTTTTTATTGCAGCAGCAGCTAAAAAGAATAATGATAGACGCAATGATCGCCACAACGCCACAGATGGAGACGAGGATGACAACAAACTTGACTGGCACAGTCTGAAGGTGTTGTTTGGTTGAAGAGGACTCATCACTGCTACCGGATGAGCTGCTGGCACTTGACATAGCGGAAGCCCCTGCCTCCATTGACGACGAGAAACTATTTATCAAAAATGAGGACGAGTCATCAGCCAAAAGTAACTTCCCTGTGATGCCTCTATTCACCTGTGTTGCTGCCATCTGCGCTGGCTCTTCTCACCTTACATAAAAGTCTAAATAGAGCACTCGCAGAGGAAAGGGGAACAAAGCAAAAGAGAAAGTCGCAACGATCTCGCGTACTCAAGAAGAATACTTTATATATATACAAAAAAGTAGCTTAGCTCAACTGTAACTTGGGAAGAAGGCATCAAGTAAAAAAGAAAAGAAAGAAGAAAACGGGAAGACATACTCAAGCTAATCCGCAGTAGCATCACTAAAATTATTCCTGAAAGAGAAGTGTTGATGCGGCGCAAGAAGAGACAAAATGCGCAAAAAAAAAAAGCATTCTTCAAAAAGATGAGTGTCACTCTCTTTACGTGTGTGCTATTGTGTGGAGCATATAGCTATGCAACCGTGGATAACCAAGGGAAGAAGGCGAGAGGAGAGAATCTCCCCCCATATATCGTGCTTCAATTAAAAGTAACCAACTCGCTCTGAAGCAGCAATTCTCCGCTTTTTACATATTACTTCTTTTCATTTTTTTTCCCCTCTAGAACCACATAAATATACACTCACCTGCACGCACCAGGTATTTCATCTATCCAATTATCTTCGTGTGGACAGCGGTGGTGATAAACACTGAGGGAAGCGACAAACCAAAATAGTAATTGCAATAGCAATGATTTTGAAAAGGTAAAAATGAAAAATAGAGCAGCTTCAAGGGAAAAATAGATAACAAGAAGAGGAAACCTACGCAGGGCTGGCAGCAGCACATTTATATGACGTGGCAATAGGCCTTCTTTGCAACGCTATAGGCACAAGTGGTATAGTCCACGTCATCTTCTCTTCACACACCTTTTTTCTTTTCCCTTTCACTTCGCACATCATTGAGGCAATTGCTTCTTCATTGTGAGCATACCGCATAGCTTACTCGTCACTCAACGCTCCACATGCTATCTGTGGACTCCGCCTCTGTGAGACGTGGTTTGGTAAAAGAAATAGGATGTGGTCGGGAAATGCCGCCCACTTCAATGTCGTCTGGAACGCAAAAGTCGCTCGTGATAGACGCGTCGTCATCCGTTGTAACATGTTCTCCACTGGCACGTGGCATGTCGAACATTATCCCGCTCTCATCGAGCCCGACCTGGCTCTCGCCTTCAGCCCCCGTAGGACTCACCTGCACTCGTCTGGCCGCGCAGCTCGAGTCGTGTGTACTCGTGAAAACCGTCACGCCACCGTCTCCGCCACTGACGCTCTGCTTTTCTGTGGTTAGCCGCGGTGGAGCCGCCACAGAAGCACTGCCCACGGCAGTGCTAGAGAGCATTGTTGTTGGGCGAGAAGTGGTCACCACTTCGTATGACGTTAAGCCAGATTTTTGATTCAGAGATGCTGAAGCGTTGGTCGCCACAGCAGCAACAGTGGCCGTGCTGTGAGGGTCTGCGCCGGACGACGCTGCCTGCTCGCGCGCTGCCTGAGGTTTCTCAATGGTGTAGAGATGAATAAAGGAAGCAATGAAGCGCTGCATCTGGTAGTCGCGCTCGTCATTGTGGCCACCCTTCACCATGAGATGCAGGCAAGATCCCTGGAAGGCGTCTCTGACCGCCATGGACTGCTTGGGAAGCACAAAGTCATCCTCCTCGCCGTGGAACAGCAGGCCTGGCACCACGCACTCAGAGGCGTACTTGACCGTATTGAGGTCATCAATGTCAAACGCTGCGCGCCGCGCAATTCTCTTGCGAATACGCTCTACAATTCCTCTGATGATAGCGCCGGGAATGTACTGCGCGGTGCGTCCGCCATTATTGATCACCAAGTCCTGAATCACCCAGCGGAGCGAAGCGAAGGGCGAGTCGCACACGACGCAGCGGATGCTGGGATCCTTGGCGGCGTACATGATGGAAGTCACAGCACCCATACTTCTGCCCCACAGCGCAATACCGTCTACCTCCGTAGGCTTACTATTAAGATACTCCGTAACGGCTGCTAGGTCCTGGCGTTCATAGAAGCCCAGGGAGATGTTTTCACCCTCCGACATGCCGCTGCCGCAAAAGTCAAATGTAAAGAGCGAGAAACCATGTTCTAAAAGAAACAAAGCCTCGAGACCGTCGTAGCGGCCTCCGCAATTCGCATGGCAGTAAACTACGCACGGTAGCCTCTCGTGAAGCTCGTCAGTCTTCATAGGACGAAACCATGAGCATTGAATGGTCATTCCACGCATATTCTCAAGCTCCAAGTCCTCGCGTTCGTACCTCGTTTTGCCAGAGCCGCTAATGCGAAACATCTTTGGGCCTAAGCTGTCTAGTGTGTACTCGCATCGTGGAGGCCGTATGATAAAATCGCAGATCGTGTCCATAATGCTGCGGCCACTAGTGAACTGGCTTATAATATCCTTTGCGGAGAGCATCACTCGGGGGAAAGGGGGAGGCAAATAAAAAAGTAGTAGTAAAAAAAAATTGTGGCAATCGCTATTGGTGATAAGAGTTCTTTTTTTTCGCTTAATGTCAAAAGGAAAGAAGATTTCGCAAGCAAAAACAAACTAGAAGAAAAGAAAAGAAAAAGACGCGTAAGTGTTTGTGCGCTTCAATGTGACTAACAGGAGAGTTTACCTCCTTCTGACTATAAAAAAAAAAATGTCAAAATAATATATGAATAAATACAGATGTAGCAAATATATATTAAGCATAATAACAAATAGCAAAAACAGCATGTTGCAGCATATGACAATGCAAACCTCTATGTATGTGCTACTAATTATACCGAAAATAAATACTGGCGTAAAGGGGGCCCACAGCAATAAACGGCAAACAAGAAAAAAAAAATGGAAAGTCATCTACACATAGGCGGTCCAGCACGTACATATGTGCATGATAGGTACCACAGCGTGGTCTGCTACAGTCAGTACAATGCGTTGGACGCAAGCCCTGGTGCACAGCAGCGCCATGCACAACCCCAGCAGCATCCCAGTTAGGACTTGCGCTACCGTATGATAACCGTTGTATACACGACCCACACACACGACAAACACAATAAAGAAGCACGGCAAGGCAATTCTTAAAGGCATTCTTTCATAGTGTTGATGCTGCTGCTGCTGCTGTCCCCTGTGCGCCTTCGCCCCTCGTGCCTCCTTCGCTCTAGCGCGGTAACCTGCGGTGCTGACTGGCTGCTTCACCATAAACATATACACAACAAAGAAGGTCATGAACTGTGCGTGGTCACTAGGCATACCGTGGGCCGTAGTGTAGTTGGCACCTGCGGCAGGATGTGGGGGTCTGTCATCTTTGATCGCATGCTTAAGAGCTACATTCAGCGCGACATTAGCGCATAAAAGGAGCAACAGCGCTAGGGCAGGGAGGGAGCGCGTAGACGGCGCGGTGGCAAGTCCAGACAGAAACACGACGATCACTAGTGGTAAGAGGGAGGAAACAGCAAATAGGTAGCTTGCATTGTCCCTATCTCTGTATAGGGCCTCTGTCAGAGACAACGAGCTCCATGATAGGGCAGAAAGGTTATCCACTGCCTTGTTGCTTTCCAAACGCACCGTCACACCCGCAGCACGCTCCTGCTCAGAGAGATGTGTGTAGCGCAAAAATGCGTGCAGAGAATCCATACGAGAGATAAGCAGGAGAACAATGGGGGAAAAAAAAAGAGAGAGAAATATTGGATGTAGTACGCGCGTGTATATATTTGCCAGTGCCCTTTATATATATACTTTTGTGTTTATTGCCCCTTTGTTATTGTGGTTCACTGTTCAACCGCAAGTTCTACGTGCATACAGAGAAAAAGAAAGAGGATGTCTCCAAGACCGCGATTACAAATATAAAAAGAGAGGGAGAGAGTCGTTATATGGTTGGGCAAAAACAAAAGAATAAATGGGGCGGCAGCAAACACAGAAAAAAGAAAACAGAAAAAGCCTCGCACAGAGCCCTGCCTTTCATCACCAAAGAGCAATCATGTTGATATATTTAGCGTTTACACACATATATGCGCGTGAGCAGGCATGACTGCATCAGCCCCCACCACCACCACCAACCCGCTCCACCCCCGGTGCCGCCTTGCCACCTCACACATTGCCACTCACAACCAAATCACCACGCGCGATCACCGCCCACTGCTACAACCAGTACAAATAAGCCCTACACGGCATTGGCAAACTCGTCCATCATGAAATCATCTGCCACGTCACGCTCCTTCTCCTCGAGGGCGCCTGGCTTATTCCTACCCCAGTACTTGATCTCATTACTGCAAGAGGCTAGCATGTTGCCCAGCGGACTCCAGGCCACGTTGTGGACAGGGTTCGCCTTGTCGCGGAACTTCTCGTGCGCTGCCTCAATGGTGGCTGCATCGCGGATCGACTCCAACACGCCGTGCACCTCGGCCCCATCACACTCGTCTACCATCCAGTACACCACCTTGCCATCGGCACCGGTGCTAGCAAAAAGATCAGGCAGCGTAGGGTGCCAGTCCACTTTATCCACAGATACCGTGTGGCCTTGAAAGCGAATCAACTCGGGCTGAGGTTTGCGGATATCCCACAGCTTGATGGTGGCGTCCTTGGCCGCACTGAGAAGCATGTCGCCTGAAGGATGCCAGCGCACGCAGGTAAGGGCCTGGCTATGGCCATGAAGAGCTGCTATGCTGCCGCGTGCCGCCGTGCGTGGATCCCAGAGCCTGACCTGTGTGTCCTGACTTCCAGTGGCAATAAGAGAGCGAAAGGGATGCCAGTTGGCCGTCGTCACGTCGCCGCCGTGGCCTTCCAGTTTCACGTCCTCATGCGTTTGCTCCTGCGGAGACGTCGAGTTGTTATTCGCGTTGGAGGACGCCGCGTTCATGCCCATCGCGGCGGTATCCCACACACGCGCGGAGCCGTCCTGTCCCGCAGTGCAGAACTTTCCCTCCAGTGGTGCCCACGTGATTTCGCGTACCGCGCGGTGGTTAGAGTCCATTTCCGAGATGAGCACAAAGTTAGAGCGCCACAGCTTCACCTTACCAGCATCGTCACCACTGAGAATTAGGTCGGTGCGCGGGCCCCATGCGATAGCGCGGCAGGCACGATTGTCCTCGTGAGCACGTGTCTTCACCTCTAAGCCAAAGGACTGTCCATTGAAGAGAAGAAACTCGCCTTGGCTAGTCGAGCACAGCAGGCGGCGCCCGTTCGGGGCCCACTGCAAACCATACAAAGGTATGCGAATACGTGCGCTGCGCACGTCAGGGTGCATGGACGTGTTCACCCACTGCGTGCAGAGGCCTGTGCTAGGATTGAAAGGGGTCTCACGCGCGGCTAGTAGATCCTTCATGTAGTACTCGTGTGGAGGTACGTGGTAGCTGTACTGCGTCTTGCGCGGAAGCAGACGGGTCTGCACGTGACGAATGGCAGGTGAGTAGAAGTCTACAGGGCGCTGGCCTTTGAGCTTGCGGCGCGGGGCGTACTCCTCAGGGTCGTAGTCGGCACGAGGGCGGCGACGCTGAGGGCCGCTGCCATCGCCATATGTGCGTTGACGATCCATAGTCAATTCTCCTCTTTAAAGAAAAAAAAAATGGTGTGGATAGAGCAAGAATGCTAACTACAAAGATAAAGAAGAATGTATATGTGCGTGTAAGCACTACTGTCTTATTCAAAACACCTTACTTCCCCTCAGCACTCTTCTCTTCTACAATAATGTTCCTCCTTGCGTGTGCACAGCTGTTCGTAGCACTTGCCTGCCCTGTAAAGAAAAAAAAAAAAAACGGGGGAACAAAAAAGAAAATGTCATCAAATGTGCACCAACGAAATAAAACACGAGTGTTAAACAAAAGGAGCGCCGAACAGGAACACAAATATGAACGTAGATACTACAGCATGAAATGCATCTATTCTTTTTTTTTTCTTTTTTTCTAATGAATGAAGTTAGATGTGATGAAAATGCAATTTAAAAAAAAGGGAGAGAGAGAGAAAGAGAGAACAAGAACTTTCTCTTTCGACCAATACGACACACACAGGCACTCCCCCCCCCCCTTAACACACCAGAAACTGCAGAAACCTATCGGACAGCGCTACTGACACCTCTGTACCACGTGCCACATGCACTGGCTCTCCATCCAGCATCATCAGTACACCACCCTCCAAGCCGCGCTCCTTCGCCTGAACAGCAGCAGCAGCAGTGCTGGATCCTGCAGCGACTCCCTCCTCCTCCTCCACTGTAAACTTCAGCCTTGTCACGCCTTGGTGGCACCTCACACCATCCTCCTCCATAAGAGCCCCCTCACGTGCCTCGCACTGCAGTAGGTGCCACATGCGACTGCGCGATGCTTCAGTGGTGGCGACGGTGACAGAAAGCGTGCGGTGCTTGTACGTAGCCTCAGGAGTAAGTGTGTACCCCCCATGTTGGAGAGGCATCTGCGCCGCGAGTAGCATTCGGATTGGAGAGTTATACGTGATGCATGTGATGTCACCGCTACTGGTGTCCTCCACGCGCTTGGCAAACCCCTCACCATTATGCATGTGCTTCTCCTCTTTTCCTCCTCGGCACTGCAGTTCTGCGGTACAGGAGATGCACTCCTGTTTCAGCGCTGTGTACATGGCCGCCATGCGGAACTTGTTCTGCGGCATGGGTAGCGCAACGTACTCATCACCAATATCATTGATTGCGTGAAAGCGAGACACAATCTGCGCATAAGTGCCCACCGCGACGTAGGAGCACACGTATCGCGCCAGTACACCGTCTAAGCGCACCTCCCACAGCGGCACCGCATCTACTCTGCCCATCACAAAGCTGGATACGGACCTTTCCGCTGAGGTCACGCCCAGCGAGTTGGCGATCGAATTCTGCAAGCCTGTCGGTACCAACACGATTGGCCGCCTCAGCAGTTCCGTCTCTGCTGTCATGCCCAGCACGTTCGCCACACTGCTGACGGTGCCGTCGCCTCCGCACACAATGAGGCACTCCGACTTGGGAAGGTGTTGGTGCAGTGCGGGGTCTATGCTAACATGAGGTACATGCACGTCATGATGAATGATACCCGCGCGGTCTAAGTACTGCTGGAGAGCACTTGAGAAGACGGAGAGACCCTCCCTAGCACCGCTGCGAGTGTTAATGACGACAACACATCTTTTGAATAAAGGCATCTCCTTTGTGTAAAGTAACACGTACGAGCGCAATGCCACCTGCAATGGACGTATTTTTTTTTCGGCAATCTACAACTATGGAAACTGTGGGCGTTTGCTTCTATCTTTAAAAAAAAAAAAAGGTCAATAGCAATGATTGATTTGCACCTCCCCCCCCCCGGTATTGTTTTAAATTTCTTTTTGTTAAGCTTTTCCTTCTTTTCCCCTCTCCTGCCTACGGGAAAGTTGGGTATGTTATGTAGATATGTGATCTCACGGCGGGGGCGTGTATAATAACAAAACAGAAGAAAGAAGAACAAGAAGAGAAGGTGTGCTAGTCTCAAGTAGTCCATAGTTGAGGGGGGGGGGGGGAGGGGAGTTACCTCATTGAAAAGAAACAAGGACGCTCCTGGTAGCAAAATAAATTTAATGAAAAAAAAAAAAGAGATGGGGAATGAGGAAGATGATCGATACGCTTTCCTGTCTCNTATGTTATGTTGATATGTGATCTCACGGCGGGGGCGTGTATAACAACAAGAAGAGAAGAAAGAAGAACAAGAAGAGAAGGTGTGCTAGTCTCAAATAGTCCATAGTTGAGGGGGGGGGAGTTACCTCATTGAAAAGAAACAAGGACGCTCCTGGTAGCAAAATAAATTTAATGAAAAAAAAAAAAGAGATGGGGAATGAGGAAGATGATCGATACGCTTTCCTGTCTCGATGACAAATACGCTCGTAAATCATCAAGTCCTAGGTGTACACATAAAACGCCGAGTCCAACAAACGCGCAATAGGGGAAGCAAATGAACAACAATACTCTGTGCACATGATCCATGATCGGGGTCACGTCCCCCTCTTCCTCCCCCTCTTCCTCCCCCTCTTCCTCATCAAACTCTGGCTAAGAATAATAATGTTGCTTTTTTTTTCATAAATGATGCAAGCAACGGGGAGGGAAGTAAAAGGAAGAACTTTTAGTCACTAGTCTATATGTGTTTATAGAGAGAGAGAGAGGTGATGAGTGCATGCGTCAAGAGCATCAATGTGAGTACCTTACCAGAGGCGGTGATGCATGCCATACTCATCATGCCGCCTAGACACTTTGAATCCATAACGCACACCTAGCAGCACCATCGTAACAAACACAAAAAGTGATAGCATAACGTTTAGTCCAAGGGGATCGCGGCGAATCGTCACAATATCCTCATTTTCTTCCGAACTGTCTCGCGTGCTCAGCGCTCGTGGATTCCACTGATATCGCTTCCGCAGATAGCGAGACACTTGGGCTCTCCTGTATACCTGCTCCGCCACATCCCAACATGTGGGGCACATCTCGGCAGTAGGGAACTGTCTCTTGGGTACCTGCGGGTCCGTGGAAGCATCCTTCGCCAGGTGGCCGTTGACAATATTATGCACTCGCCACAAGCTCAGCGCAGCATCCTCCATTGGGTCAAACTTCGACCGCATGAAGTGAATGCGGCACACTTCACAACTAAAGAACTGTCGCGAGTAGTTATAAATAACGTTCAGTATGTCTGCGCCAGGGTAAAGATTTGGATCCGCGTTAACCGAGAGAGAATGGTAGAGTAGCCAAAGCCCACAAGGAAAGCCGCGATAGTTAGGAGAGCTGCCGCGGCAGGTCTGCCAGTTTAGGTCGCGCGGATGAGTGCCGCTAAATGGAATCTCCGCTGCAAGCACGGCTGCCTGCCAGTCTAACATATCAAGAGGTTCCAATTCTTGTGGCTTGCCGTCCCTCAATATGTTAGAAGAACCAGCATATGTGCCCTTTGGCTTCTGCTGATGTGTGTATAAATAGTGAAGCAGCACCTCAGCCCTAAGACCAGGGAGGGTGTGATTCACTGCCTGTAGAAAGTCAACAAGAGCTGTGCGACGGTCGGTGGTCGCCATGCCGGCGAGAGGGACTTCGCTGAACACTATAGTAAGAAACGCGTTGCTCACGTCAGAGGCAACAAACTCCTTCTCCTCTACAAAGGGCACTGCTTTTCCGTTGGCGTCTTGAGCCTTCTTCTTTGCCTCAATAGCCCCTGCTCTCTCAAGGACCAGTGTGCGTCTGATATTAGCACAGCGCTCGCCCTCACTCACATCATACCCTGGCAGTGTGCTCGCCACGTGCTCACGCCACAGCTGCGTCACTCTACTTTCAAGGTGATACATGTCGGTATCTACCTCCACTCGTTTCATATATGTAGATATATCCCATGTAGGAGGAGCAGCCGCGGTGTCACCGCTCTTTGGTAACGGCAGAAACAAGAGCACCGTTGGTACCCCCATAACCTTCTGCTGCTGGCAGCTCGCGACACCTTCACCGCAGTTGATCGCAGCCACGCCAAGGCCATGTACACCTCCGCCAACACCGTTGCCCTCACTCTCCCATGTTTTGCGCGCAAACGCAGTATACTCGGGGGTTGTGACTCGGCAGTGGCCACAGCCGTTGTTGTAAAATAAGAAAACCCACGGGCACCTCGTTGCATACGGATGTAGAGAAGCAATATCAGTATCCTTCATCTCCGCCACCTCCTTATCAACAGCAAAGAGGCTGTTCGGAGATATGATTCCCACACTTGTGGAAGCCACCGCTGCATTTACAGTTAGCAGCAGCAAAACAAGTGCAACTAGAACACAAAAGAAATCTATATGCAGCCCCATTACGAAACTAACGTACTAGACGTGACCATACAAAAAAAAAAAAAAACAGAAGAAAAAAAAACATGAAATCGTCAAACACAAATTATACATGACCCTCTACAACGGCTCAAAACAACATAACAACAAACCAACAAATACATTTCATTAAATAGCACTGACTTAGACTAAAAGAA
>JASANZ010002259.1:0-14953 GCA_030849805.1 Sergeia podlipaevii
AGGAGGTCAAGATCGCCGCCGAGCGCGAGGAGCTCAAGCGCTCCAAAGCCCTCCAGAGCCAGCAGTACCGCGGCAAGACAGTGCAGCAGATCACCGAGTAAGCAGCAGCAAAGGTGTGTGTATTATACACGCCCCCCACTGTTGTACTTTGATGAACTGCCTCTTCGTGCCTTGTCTTTCTTTTTTTTTCCTTTTCTGGAATGAACACTTTTTTTTGTCTGGGGATGGAAGGGCTGTCCAGCTGGGTTGATATAGAGAAGAGTAGGTTGGTTCGTTCAATTCATTGCCGAGTGAGTATCTTTATTGATGTTTGGTTACAATCGTTATCGGCGCGAATGTATAACATATTCTTTCTTCTTTTCTTTTCTGTAGGCAGTGCTTTGACCTTGGATAACAAATGGAAAAAATGCTTCTTGGTGCTTGTGAAATAGGGGAAACATATATACAGATGTAAGTTACTTTCTATTGTGGTATTACTACTTTTCTTTTTTTTTCTTCGTTTTTTTTTCTAGGTCAATTTATTATTATTATTTATTTATGTGTTATATATATATTTATATATATTGGTTGTTGTTGTTTTTTTCATTTTCCAATGGAGTTGATGGCAATGCAGTGTGATGTATACTATACTACTACTTCTACTATATGATGGAAGTCTGCCGTCATGCAAGTCGCTTTGACGCTTCTTCTTCTTCTTCTTCTTCTTCTTCTTCTTGCTTATTACATGTGTGCGCCTCTATGGAGGGATTGCAGCTTTAGCTGCAAAGAGGAGAAATAGGGGAGAGGGGATGCTTGCAGGTGCTGATGCAGTGGCAGATCGTTCTTCTTATTTTTATTACTATTATCTACTTGTTGTTGGTGTGCATTTGCTTTCACTCCGTGTGTATTCTCTTGGGATGTCAATATACTTGTAATTACCTGCGGCATACCAGTGGGGGGAGGAGGAGGAGGAGAAAAAAAAAATAAGAAAACAAAAAGGGATGATTAAAAAAAGAAGAAGGAAAATAGGAGGGGGACAGAGATGTGAGAGGTAGAGACAGAGAACAATAGTAAAAATGCTCTGGTGTATGTACATCTCTGTACAGGAAGCGGGTGGAATGTACATAACTTGGTTGCTCTTTTCCTTTTCCTTTTTTCTCTCTTTGATGTTTCTTATTACAAAACACAAATGTTTATTCATTTAATGGTGTACTCTCCACTTTCTGTTCTTTTGGAAAGACAGTTTCTCGCTATTGTTGGACGGCAAGTGTGGGAAGGGGGGAGTAGTGCGACATCGGAGCCAGACGATACCCTGTATAGTCATCACAGCTTGCACATGCGTACATGGCAAGTTTATATCTTTTTTTTTTTTCTACTTTTACGCATTTTATTCGTTTTTTTTTCTCTTTTCGTTAATTTTCTTTTTGAAGGTATATATTATTCAAAACGAAAGAGACGTAGTGGGGAACACTCTGCGCCTTATCGACAGCCAAGGAAGACAGACGAAAGATATTTGCACACATACAATCAAACACAACGATAGATAGTTAGAGAGGGGGGGAGGAAAAGGGCGCTACATACGTAGTTTTCTCTTCTTTTTTTTTGCTTGGCACTGGCCATTTATTTTTTTTTTTTATTTCTATCATTATTCCATTGCTAACGCGCGCCACATGTCCTCTAGGGAAACCAGTCCTGACATACCACGTATCCCGCTTGAGCAGCTGCACGGGGCGATTGAGCACCACACGTCAGGCCGCCCGAACGGCTTCGATAACGAGAGAAACTCGCCCAACAAGACGGAGCCTGACACCGTGGAGCAAGGTAAGGAGTCGGTGGTGAGCTCTCTCGCGCGTCCTAGCTACAGCGAGAGCCCCCACAGTCTCGGCCAAACGAACCACAACTTCAATGACACCGCCGAGAGCACTTCAGCGGCGGCGGTAGAGAGGGCGAACGGCTCGGCAGCACCTCTTTCACTTCCACGTGGGTCGAGCGCGACGGTTGCGTCGCTGCGCAAGACAGCTGGGAGCACGGCAAGGGCTGCTCCCACCACCTCTTCAGCGCGTCTCAGCAGCGCACGCGGAACGGCGTCCAGTCTGGCGCGCGGCACGCCAATGTCGCACCGCTTGACGAGTGGCAACACGACGACCTCCTCGAGCGCCACACCGATGCCAGACTTCACCCGCTTCAACTTCGATGTGGTGAAGGTACTGAAGGAGGTGGTTAGGCGCAGAGGTGAGGTGGTGCAGCTGCGGGTGCTGCCCAAGACCCATCAGCTGATGCAGCTTGTGGCACAGGAGCAGAGTGCGAGGGAGCTGGCAGTGCTGCAGGAACGGACTGCCCGCATGCAGGTGGAGCACAAGGCGCTGCAGGAGCGCGCAAAGATGATGGAGAAGCGCAGCGCGCTGACTGCCAAGGCGGCGATGGAGGCAATGAAAGAGTCACATCAGGCGGAGCTGGCAGCAAAGAAGGAGGCAGTCGCGGCTGCCGCCAAAGAGGGCGACGCGGATGTGCAGGAGCGCCTGAAGCTTGTCGCCCTTCTCCAACCCCGCATGGGTGTCATCAACGCCGTCGTGGCGGATCTCAAGAAAGAGGACAGCGACTGCGCGCTACTTGGCGATCTTCTCGAGGAGGACAAGAAGCTTGTGAAGGGGCTGAAGGGAGACGCGCGCTACAACAAGTCCCGCACTGCTGAAGTGGATGGTGGCGCTGCACCGTATTGGTTCAAGCACTGCCTCGCCGCCTCCTTTAATGTTGGTGCCGTCCTCAAGTCTGCTCCCTACCGGGCTGCTGTGGAGGATACTTCCTCTGTGGCAACCAAGGTGGCGGTCGATAAGAAGATGGTGGTCGTGCGGGATGACACGGGGAGGGTGGTGGCATGGGCACACACGCGGTGCCTTCCTGCACCGGTCACGCCGGCTGCCGAGGCCTTCCTGGCTGCCCCTCTGGAGCCCACGGAGTTCCCCAAGGCGGCGACGTGTTGCCAAGGGATTGTGTGGTGCAAGGACAACTTTGCTGATGTGTCGCGCGCCGCCAAGCAGGCAAAGAGCGATATTGCTGACATCCTGCCTTTATCAAAAAGTACGTTGAGCTACGGCGAGGTGGTCACTCACGAGTTTGCGATGAAGGACGTTGTTTCTATCGGCGAACAAGTTGCGTAGAGGGGCATTCTCCAAACCAGAACATTACGAACGTGTGTGGCGTGTCCGTGCGTGTGTTGTTATGCTGGCAAGTCGGGAAGAAGAAAGAGGTGGATTTTAAACATATAGACCTTCAGGGTGAGTTTTTCCTCTTCTCTCTCTCTCTCTCTCTTTTTAAAATGTATGGCCCCCTTTTATTTTTATTTTTCATCGTGTGTGCGTAGACGCCTTTGTTGAAAGGGCATAGAGTCTGATCACACGTTTTTTTTTTTAAGTAAATATGCCTCCTCCACGGTCATAGCCACGAGTTGCATCATCAATGATTCCTGGCTGTTAAAAAAAATTTTTTTTTAAGGTTGTGTTCTTCTCTTTCTCCTCCTTTCTATGTCTTTGGCGCGTATTGGATTAAGACACACTGCCACATATCTGGCTGTCAACCATATATATATATATTGAGGTGAGGGAGAGAGAGAAAGAGAATATCAAAAGTAAAAAAAAAAAAGTAAATTTTATTGTTGTATTTAGTGAGGCACATCATGGTAGCTGAAGAAGCACCCATGATAGCAACATAAGATGAAAAAAAAGAAGATAGAAAAGGAGGGAGGGAGGGAGGAATGGAGGAGACTGATGGTCTCCCCATTAGTACCTACATGGGTGGTGGACTGGGGTTAATTTTTTTTTTTCATATATATATTTCTCATTTATGTTGACAGAGAAGGCAGTGTATATGAAGTGGTTGTGTGTGCGCAGGTATGGAATCTGATGTTACTGATGTTCGTGCCTTCTGGCAACAACCACGTCGTAGTATGCGTATATGCGTTTCTACAAAAGGGCACATGTGTGCGTGCCTGCGTATCGTCTTTTTGCAAGTGCAATAGGTATATTCTGGTACATTACCGGAGCTACGATTATTTTGGTTTCTTGTTTCTTTTTTATCTTTCTGTTCCGTTACCCACTTATATATCCATATATCTATCTATATATGTTTCTTTCTACTTTTCATTGTTTGCTATTATATATTTATTTACTTTTCACTATTATTAGATCTATTGACTGCAACGCCACAACCATCCTTTTTTTCATATTTTTTCTTTTTTTTTCTCTGTGATTTTCATCGTGTGTGTGCGTGTGCAGAGGTGAGAGAGTGGGAGGAGTAGCGGGGACTCGGAGAACAGCATAAAAGACATATATTCATCTATCAATCAACAAAAATACGTGGTGCGAGCCGATATGCTTAGAGTATGGTGCTGGAGTCAGTATGAAAGGGAAAAGAGAAAGGAAAAATGTATGTTGCGGCAGTGGGCTGTGCTACAAACATGCACTGTCCGCATTCTCAAACATCTACGCATTCTTTTTTTTATAATAGTTTAAATTCACTTATATAAAGTTTTACTTATTTTCTGTATTGCTTGTACTCTCCGCTATTATATGCTCGTAAATGTTTCACTATGCTTGTAAGACTGCAGTGTCTTCTTCTTCTTTTTTTCTGCATCTCACTAGCACGAGGGGTCGTGCAGGGTACAAGGAACCATGTGCTCTGCCTAACGCATCCCAATGCACGCTACTTCTTGATACCATCATAGCAACAGACTCTGTTCTGTATGTCACACGTATAATTTTTTTTCTCTCAATTGTTTTTTTACTTTTTTATTTTTAAAACCAGCGAAGCGTACACACGTGTGAGCCGGGTGCCACTTACCAGAAGTTTGCGCTACCTACAAACAACAACAACAACAACAACATAAAAAAAAGAAAAAAAAAGCGGTGTGCGCTAGCGGAGCCCTCTTTTCTTTTTTTTTTTAGCGCCAGCGTGTATATTTATGCAATTTTAGAAATCAAGAGAGAGAAAAAAAAGTCATTTGCGCTTTAGATATCACCGTGTGTCATTAGAAAGGCAAGAAGGGGATCATCAACAGAAACAAAAGAGTAATTACTTGAGTGCGGGTGCATACGTTTGTACATACATACATAACTTTTTGGTGATATACTGAAAGTTCGTTAGTTCCTTTTTCACTTTTTATTTCTCTCTTTTTTTTCTTCTTTTAGTTAGTCAACCATGGACATGGATCCCGTGACGCGCCGCGAGGCGGAAAAGATTGAAGAGGTACTTCGTGACCTCGTCGGCGATCTCGAGCTTATATCTTTTCTGCCTGACGAATACAGCATGTGGCTCCGCGACAACATTGTGCCCACGGTAGAGGCAGCTGGGGAGCGCATCCGTCAGCTGTGTTCAGCCCCCAACGGAGGCGGCTCACCGGAAGACGAGGAAGAGCTGCAGCGGCTGATCAAGGCATGCTGCTTTGTACATGCTGCTGCTCACTACGGTGATCCCGCGGATTGCATCAACAACGAGGCGGTGGGTCAGATCAGCGAGTTCA
Source organism: Sergeia podlipaevii (assembly GCA_030849805.1). Classification (NCBI taxonomy): domain Eukaryota; phylum Euglenozoa; class Kinetoplastea; order Trypanosomatida; family Trypanosomatidae; genus Sergeia; species Sergeia podlipaevii. Next base: position 5,495 of record JASANZ010002259.1, read on the forward strand.
ATGACATTGAGCGAGATCTGCTAGAGACCGCCACCACTGTGGGCCACGTGGATCCTGATGACCTCGAGTTTCATCATCTCTCGCTTAGAGCTCTACTGGACACCATGAGGGAGGGCGAGTATGACATTCAGATGAGTGATTATCTCACCCAGTTTTACCCACCACAGTCCTTGCCATCCTCACCTGACGCGTACTCCCGCTCCGTCGACAACGAGCTTAACACAGACAATGACAACAGAGACCACGAGCAGTATAACAAGACAGAAGCGTGTGCGTCCGGCATGGTCTCGGCTAGCGTTGAGGACGTGCGTAACGTGGCAAACGTCCTTTTCAAACTGATGGAGCTGCGCAACTCTTCGACGGTGAACGATGACATTCACCGCTACAAGGTGCTGCACGAGGCGGTCAACAAGGAGCAGTCCGCCACGGCTGACGTGCAGGCGCTCAATCGGGAGTACGAGGAGGTCAAGGCAGCGCGCAAGCGCGAGGTGGCAGAGATGGATGAAGAGATTGCGCAGCTCGAGGAGGAGCTTGAGTACGTGCGGCACGCCGCGGATGTCGAGCTTGAAGCTTTTTACGAGGTAAGCAAGAAGATCCAGAGCGACCACCGTAGTCTCTACCGACAGCAGCTGGAACAGCACAGGGAGGCGGCGGATGCGCTGCAGGCCCGCATGACACGAGTGCAGGCGCAGCACATGGACGAGATGAACCAACTCCGCTCCCTGCGAGCCAAAAAGGAGGCGGCAGTGAGTGGGGCTATTGTTGAGTATGACACACAGATGTCGACCATGCGTAGTGCCATTGACAAACTCCAGAAGGACGCCGAGAAAGAAACGGAGGTCATAGTGTCCTTAGAGGAACGCCTGGAGAAGCTGCACAGAGAGAAGCAGGAACACGAGCTGGAGCACCAGATCGCCGAACAACGGCAAGAACACCTCAACGCTATTGGTCAGCGACTGGCGCAGAACGCGCGTGTGCTGCAGGCGTACTTTAGAGCGTACATGTGCCGTCTGCAAGCGGAGCGCGAGATGAGCAAGAAGAACAAGAAGAGGAAGAAGGGTGGCAAAAAGAAAAAGTCTATCAAGTAAAGTACCTTTCCCTTTAAGACTTTCTTCGCCATCATTTCTTTTTTTTATTTTTTATTTTTTTTAAGAAATCGATTTTCTTGCCTTTTGCATCTGTTTGAATGTGGATCGCCTGAATTTGGCGTGTGTTGTAGTTGCTGCGGAGATTGGTGTTTGAATGAAGATGTAAAGCAAAACGTGTCAGATGTGATATCTTTTACTGTTGTACAGTTCACGGCAGAAACAGAAATGATAAAGTAAAAGAAAAAGGGCGGTGTACGGCATATGTATAGCCGTCAATTCTGAGGTTAGCTTTCTTTGTTGCAACCACGTGCCGGGGGTACTCTCGTCATGTGGAGAAGATGGGAGCGTTCTCCGATCCACCCACTCACACATAGAGAGAGAGACTTACACGAGAGAAGTTCACTTGTGCACTCTGCTATGTACTTTCTCTTGTAATTTTATCGCTGTATTGTACTTTTCTTTATTGCCTTTTCTCTTTGATCTTTGCTTCTTTCTTTCTTTCTCTCTCTCTCTCGGCGTTGCTCGTGGCAGCGTCATTATAGAGGGGTGGAGTCTCTTAGTTGCTGTTAGTGTTTGCCGTATCGGACAAGTTGGTGAATACACTGCTACATACATCTATTGATTGTCTAGTCACATACATTTTTGAGTTAGGCAGCTAGAGAACGTTCCTAGACGGATATATATATAATATGACACATAGCACGAGCAAGGCACAGGCCAGCGCAACGAAGCTGGGCGAGGCCGCATTTGAATCTGGCGATAAAGTAAGCGCCGAGTTCTTTGCCATTAGTTACGGCGCCTTCGTGCATCAACTCCTAAGCGAGCTGCAGCAAGAAGACGACGTGGAGACGGTCAACCAGCAGCTGGAGGCTTCTGGGCACCGCATAGGTGCGAGACTGGTGGAGGAATTCAGCGTGCGCAGTGGGGCTCCACCGTGCCGCACGTTTGCACAAGCCGCTGACTCGGTCGCGCTGACTGGACTGCGGATGTTTCTGGGAGTCTCAGCGGAGGTGCGACCCGTAAAGGATACGGCGGACACATATTCCATCACGTTTCAAGACAACCCACTGAACCTCTTTGTAGAGCTCCCAGATGGTCCAATAAAGGAGAGCCTGTGGTACTCGAATATACTTTGTGGTGTGATTGCTGGTGGACTAGGCCTGGTGGGGTTTCAGACGGAAGTGCGATACGCCAGAGACAAACTGCGCGGTGATAATTCGAATGAAATCACTATTCGCTTCAAGGGACGTGAGCGTGAAACTTTCCAGGTTGAGCGGAACTGACGAGAAGAGAAAAAAAAGGGTATGGGAAAGTGTGTCGCTTTACTTGTTCTTTGTTTATGTGGCACTGTATTCTGGGCTGTTTTGACGCAGTCATACACTGTTGTATTATCAGTCATTGATTCAAAGAAAGCAAGCATAGATGCATACAGAAGTGTTGATATGCTTAATGGCTTGTCAGTGTAGCTCACTGAGGTGTGTGTGTGTGTGCGTGCGTGCGTGTATCGATGGATTAGGGTGAAACAAAACGGATCTGCTTCTCTGTGTGAAGAAGACGTATATACTCTTTTTTTTTTCTCTCCGCTTACTTGTATCTATGAATGATCTTCCTCTCTTTCTCTCTCTCTCTGTATATATATTACAGGAAACAAAAAAGGAGGGCAGTCACCCAAAGCTAGCTGACTATCTTTCTTTAAGGATAGTTCTCACTGGCAATTTCACGCATCTCTCTCTCTACCTCACACATTCACACAAGGCTCGAGAGTTCCTAGCGTGTGTGTCTGTCTGTCTGTGCAGGTTTGAATGTGAGTGTGTGTGCACACGCAGCATTGCATTTAGTTTTTGCTTTCTGTATTTACCCCATGGAGTATCGTCAGAAGTCGGCTCGACTTCCCCGTAGTGCGGAGGAGAAGGAAAAGTGGAAGCGGGTCATCATCATCCTCGCACACTGCCCCCTTCAGTCGATACAAACCGACAAAGGTTTCGAGCTGCTTAGCGAAAAGCATCGCAACTACCACGCCAAGTATAAGCAGGATCCTGCGGAGTGGCGTCCCGATGTAGTACATCAGTGTCTTCTGCACCTGCAGGACTCTGCCCTAAACCGCGCTGGCATGCTACAGGTGTTCCTTCAGACCAAGAAGGGCGTCTGCATCGCGGTGGACCCTCGCCTGCGTGTCCCTCGACACATGCGGCTCTTTGAAAAGATGATGGTGACACTACTCTTCAAGATGAAGGTGCGCGCGAGCACGGGTTACTTGTCGCTACTGCGTGTCGTGCGCAACCCCATAACAGATCACATCCCCGCCAACACACGCCTCATCCGCGTGGAGAAGGATGGCGACAAGGTAGACCCCTTTGAGTTCTGTGCCACGTGCGGGTACACACTTGACGAGCTGGAGCGCCGCACGGACGCGAAGCTGAAGCAAACCAAAAAGAACACTGCGGCAGAGTCTAGTGGCGCTGGTGCGAGCCGCGGCAACAGTAATGTAGAGGAGGAGGGCCCTGAAGCAGGCAGCCGCGCCTTCGCCGATGCCCAGCGCCGTGCAGCCGAGCAGAAGCAGTTCAAGCCTTTTGCATTCGTGGTTGGCGGTATGGCACGAGGCGACGTGGAGGCTGAATACGCTCCAAAGGGAGAGGTCACGAGTATTAGACTTGGAGACCGGGGTATGTCCGCCGCAGCGGTGGTCAGTACAATCCTGCACGGCTTTGAGGAGGAGTGGCTGCGTGAGGACAACGAGGCCACCCTCTAAAATCGCACACACATATATATATATATCTTTGTGTGTAGAGGAGGGCATCAACTCTAAATCAAACGATTAAATTGTTAAGAAGGAGAGATTTCTCTGTATCCGCTTTAATTTGAAACTTAACTTAGCTCCTGCAAACAAAAAAAAAATGAGAGGGAACATATTTTCAAGTGTGTGTGTGTGTGTGCTCTCCGTTGTTCTTCTTGTTGTGGGTTGGATAGCGTTGTGTCGCAGCAAGTCCTCTTAGAGATAAAGAAACCGACCATATATGTATGTGGTTGCTATTCACATTTCTCTTCATCTCCTTTTTCTTTCCTTTTTTTTTTCTTGTCAGTATAGGATTTTGCCTCGCCCTCGCGCAGTTTTTTTTTTGAGTATATATATATACATACGGGGTTGCGCGGTGCGTTCTTGTGGAAGGTAGTACTTACACTCGCAGCAAATACTTGCCCCTCTCCTTTTTTTTTTCTACACTTATAACAGCAATTATAGAGCATTTTTAAGCTACATATATTTAAGGAAAAAAGAAAAGCACACACACACACACACACATATAGTGGGGAGTATATTGGTATTATAGGGTTGTGCAGGAAGAGTGTTTATAGGATTGTACATTTATTTGTCTCACACTTTCTTGTTTCACATCATTACTACCAGAGCAAGCCATCAAAAGGTGAGACTACGTATTTTCTCTTTTTTCTTATATATATATATTATTTTTTGCTTCACTTTTTCTTGTTAACTTCTTTTTTTTTTTTTTCGAATAGTGCTATTATTATTACTCCTTGCGAATATCTCTCTTTCGTTTTCCCTTTTTTATTTGTTCCGTGTGAGCGTACTTTTGTACGTTTTTCTTTTTTTTTGCATTTTCATACCACTATCTGTGCTCTTCACTCCCGCCTTGGAAGGTCTGAACATCTCAGATTTTTTTAATCAATATATGCAAAAAGAAAAGGAACAAGATTTCTCTTCTTGTGTGTGTGTGTGTGTGATTTCCGTCTTCTTCATTTTTTGAAAGGCAAACGTATCAGCAAATAGGCAGCGAACGCAAACATACCAGAGAGAAAGAGAACAGTGTGTTGCAATTTCTACCTGCGGGACGTGTGTGAGAGAGATAACCAAGCTATTCAAATATTAGTGTCCTCTCCTTCTGCAAAACCAACGAGGGAAAACGAAAAAAAAAGCACGAGTTTGATTGAGAACGGAAGCGGGGAGGAAAAAAAACATTCACCCCAGCAGCGAAGTCCCATGTTCAGTTCACAGGGCAAAGATGATGATGTGGCAGCGACGCGCTTTCCATGTGATCTAGATCTATCGAAGCCATACAACCGCATGCGGGGCGGCGGTGGCGCTGAAAGTCTTCCAGCAGACGCGAAGGCGTCTAAAGGACGACACGGTGGTGGTGTTCCACAAAGTAGTATTAGTAGTGGTGGTAGTGGCGCTCCGGTTTCACGGCAACCAACTCAGCAGGCAAACCCGCAAGAATCCCCGCCTGCGCCTCGCGCGACGTTGACCATTTTCACCGAAATCGAAGATGGGAGCGGCGATGATGTGCGAGTAGATAGTGACGGGGCGATTGTACCCAATGCAGAGGGGCAGCACAGTGTGAGCCTTGATACGGGGAACAGCACCAGCGCGAGTTTTAGTAAGCACCTGCTCAAGCAAACCGCCACCTGTCTTAGTCCTATGCACTACTACAATCTGTACGGCAACGGTCTTGCGCACACCGAGAGTGCGTACCGCGGCTTCGGCACAGCCAATAGCGTCAGTGACTTTCTTTCCCCGGGCATGCCTGGTGCGAGCAGCAACAACTTGATGCATTTAGATGCCAGCAACAGCGGAGGGGCGGCGCCGTATTCTTCTACCTTGCCGGAGGACATGTCCTCCTTTAGCTTCGCAATGACCTGCGGCAACAGTGGCAGTGGCGAGGGCCCGCTGGTCTCCGCGACGCCTGTTGTGCCACTCACACCCTACACGGGCGAAGGGCTACGCAAGAAGGCGGCTGCTGAGTTCGAGCGCAAGTTCAGCGCGGCGGCCGCGAAGGCGGCGGGGGAGGCCAAACTGGCGGCTGCACAGGCGGCGGCGAGGGCAGAGGCGGAGAAGAGAGACCCCAAGGCAGAGAAGGAGCGCAAGAAGCGTGATAAGGAGAAGGCGAAGGAGCTCAAAAAGAAACAGAAGGAAATAGCCTTAATACCGCCCAGGGTGGCCAGAGAGCAGATGATCCGCATTGGAGCGGAGAGGTTGCAGCAGCGCCTCAGTGAGCTGCATCTTGTAGGGCATAGAGTCAAGAATGATGGCAACTGTCAGTTCAGAGCCATTTCACAGCAGCTATTCGGCTCTGAGGAGTACCACGATCTTATTCGCAGCCATGTCGTGTCGTACATGCGGCGAGTGCGAGAGAAGCAGTTCGACTTTTTCTTTGAGAGCAAGGCGCATGCAGACACATACTTCGCGAACCTCGCCAAGATTGGCACATGGGGAGATGAGCTCACGTTACGCGGTGCCAGCGACAGCCTCTTTCTCAACATTCACGTCCTGTCTTCTGAGGAACGCAACTGCTACATCACGTACCGGCCAAGTCCCGATGCCCCTCCCGCGCCATCGTTTCTGGTGGATGTGGCCAAAGTGCGTGAGCGGCGGCGCACAGAGCGGCAGTTCAAGCGCAGCCTGAAGCAACGCGCCACGGTGCAGGAGAGCGGATCACTGGAATTTCTCGACCCTGACTACTATTCTCACTCGTGTCCTGACCGCGTCCCCCACAGCGTGCATCACGACTGCAACGCCGGGGTCGCCACTACTGTCGTCAGCAAGCACGAGGTGCCTAACGCGACCACTGCCCAACAGCAACTGCTGCACCACTCTGGTCCCATGAGCAACAGCGGGAGCGAGCGGGCTGGTGGACCTAAAGTGCAGAAGGGAGACGAGGAGTCAACTGACGACGACATCGACCTTGATGCCAGCGCGCTCCAGCACGTGTTGCAGGAGAAGCTGGCCAAGGCGCGAATTCGTAGCTGTGCGCCGTACTTCATACCAGACGGATCGTACGTAGATACGTCTGCAGCGGCGCAGGGTGGGTCAAGCCGACCCTCCTTCAGTCACTGTGCTTCCTTTCCTGGCAACAGTACGAACTGGAGTGGGGCAGAGGAGCCGATGCCCAGCGCTGTGCCAATTGGTACCCCAGCGGCACACGCTGGCCGTAAGCCCCCACTTATCCAGCCACCCAGCACGATCAACACGCCACAGGTGGCCACTCTGAATGCATCAGATTCACTCAAGCATGGTCTCATCGCGGGTGACCTCAAGCTCTCTCCTACTCCTACTAGCGCACACAGAAGCATCGCTGTAGGCGCGCGCCACTCTTCTATTACGACGGCTCCACCCGCCTCATCCACACAGACGACAGCAGCGGCTGGAGCAGCAGCAGCAGCCGGGCCGCCTCTCAATTCGATCAGCATGGGCCACTTTAATGCCAGCAGCGGCAGTGGTAGCGGTGGTGGTAGCTACACCACCCCCGGCGCTACCAAGCGCTCCGCGGCGGTGTCCAAGTTTGTCGCTGCTGGGGCTGAAGTACACACCACCACGGCGAATGAGTCCGTCACCATTTTCCGCCAGACATCGGAGCAGCAACCCCTGACGATCTTCACCGATGCTTCTCCCACTAATCCTACTATTACTACTACTACTACTACTACAAAGGGAGGGATGGGCTCGGGAGACCCAGCAGGGGCCGGTGCAACGGCTGCATCACTGGGCAACAGTGCTGCTGGGACCTCTCCAGGAGCTGCGTCCTCCTCTGTAATTGCCACCCCCATGGCCCCACCTCCAGCACGGCTGCTGCGGCCCGTGTGCAGCAAGCGATCACACCCTCTCCAGAGCAGCGGTCCTTCAAACGACTCTGCCTTCCCCGTCTTCCCTACCCACGAGGGCGGCAATGTGATGCTGCTGGCGTCCAATCCGCGCAGCGCCACCATGAGCCTGAGGCAGTCCTTTGCCAATCTTAGCTCGGCCATGTCGCTTCCACAGGGCGGCTACAACAACTGTAACGCAGCCTTCTCGCAGGCAAGCGGCAGCTTTGACGGCGTGGGCGGTGGCGCTGGAGGAGAGCAAGGCGTCTGGGGAGACGGAGATGGCGAAGACGAAGAGGACGACGACGTGTGCTTCATATTTGAGAGCCGCTCAGAGCCCATTGATATTTTTCTGTCTTACTTGTATCCGGTGCACTACAACGCCCTCGCGGTCTATGACCCAGAGGATGCCACCTCAGACTCCCCTCCTATCGCCCCCGCCGTGACAGCAGGTGGTGGTGGTGCCGCCGCGGACAACAACACAACGACTTCGCTTGGCGGGCAGTACTTGAGTGCACCGTTTTTACGTAAGTCGAATTCCATGTGCGAGGGGGCGTCGCGATCCCTTTCCTTCATGATGTGATAGAAACAGAGAGGGAGAGAGAGAGAGAGCAGAGAGCAGAGAAGGATGACGTCGTATATCACTTCGATGAGGAAGTTGCTTGGTGCGTGGGACTTGAGAAAGCGGTGCTTGGGGCACTTTTTTTTTTTTCCAATATAGATAAATGGGATTTACTACTGTCATTAGTATGGCACCACTGTACATTGTTGTATGCTTATGTAATTATTTTCCTTCTTCATTAGCATCAAAATTGAAATACCAGACATGGCGAGAGAGGTGGGGGAAAGAGGAAAAAGAGAGAGGCGCGTGGGGTGATAGCTTTTTGCGTTGCAGGTGGGGATGGGTAATATATATATGTATGGCTGAGTAGATATATATTTTATTTATCAGATAAAGAGAGTAAGAGAGAGGGAGAGACAAAGGAACATGGCAAAATTGTGGTATTATGTGCCACATTCTTTCATGGCAATATATAGCGAGGTATATATATGTTTGTCGTTGGTGGTAGTGGTGATGGTGTAGTTCTACATTGCTATTAGTCACATATATATATATATTTATTTTGTGCCTGTTCTTGTGTTTCCCCTTCCTTTCAAAAGAAAGAAGTTCACCAGCAGAATACTTCGACTGACTCTCTAAAATAAATGTGTCTCTTCGTGTGTGTGTCCGCATCTAAGTGTGTCTGTATGTATGTATGTATGCTCTCCTGTAAATCATCATGTCTCTCAGCTGCGCACATATGTAGTGTTTAACAAACTGCTGTTTTTTTTTATTATTTGCTTCTTGTGAGTGTGTGCTGTTGTTCTTCGCGATTGCTTCCCTCTTTTTACTAGTGGTGTGTTCCAACACCTTCTACATTTTTTTTTTGTCGAATGCTCTCTCACCTTTCCTTTTTCTTTTTCAAAACACAAATAATAATAGTAATAATATTTACTAAAAACAAAATAAAACAAAATGAAAAGGGGGAAAAGAAGGAAGAAGGAGTGGTGTGGTATTAACCAGTGTACAGTGTGAATAAAAATATAAGCGCAGAAAATGATTGTGCTTTTTTTTTTGCTATTGCTGTTGTTGTTGTTCTTGTTGTTGTATTTTTGTTGTTTTTTTCCTTTTGCGTGCGTTTCTGTTGTTGCTGTTGATTCTCTTTTACTACCACTACTACTACCATAGCTTATATGAATGACCGTATATATATATTTATTTTCCTTCTTTTTTTTTTTT